>CM061133.1:18806356-18946808 GCA_030789695.1 Scilla litardierei
AATCTTCTGGTTGTCAGTGAACGAGTCCGGTAATCTATGGACTGTGTCCTGGATGTGTAAGATCTTCCGGATCTCATCATCACATTGTTTTGTTACTGGATCATAGTGGGTCAAGCTTTTTGTATCCCACGTTAACATTTGCTTTGCACTAGACTTTTCGATGTCTAGGCCCATTTTGGGGAAATACGTCTCATCAAAATTGCAATCTTCAAGGCATGCCTTGAAAGCGTCCCCCGTTTGGGGTTCTAGGTATCGTATAATGGAGGGTGAGTCAAACCCTACGTAGATACCTAGGCGACATTGAGGACCCATCTTGGTCCTATGTGGTGGTGCAATGGGGATATAAGCTGCGCAGCCGAAGATTCTCAAGTGAGAGATGTTCGGCGGCGTTCCATATGCGAGTTGCATTGGAGATAGACTCTGACCTCCTGAGGGTCTAATTTTTATTAATGATGCAGCATGCAAAATTGCATGTCCCCATGCATCCACCGGCAACTGGGATTTCATCAGCAATGGTCGTGCGATCCATTGGAGTCTTTTAATTAGCGACTCAGCTAACCCGTTCTGGGTGTGAACATGCGGCACCGGATGTTCAATTTCTATTCCAGTTGCCTGGCAATATTCTTGGAATGACTGAGAGGTAAATTTCCCCGCATTATCCAGACGTATTTTCTTTATTTGGTTGTCTGGGAAATGCGCCCGCAACTTTATTATTTGTGCCAAAAGCTTTGGAAAAGCTAAGTTGCGGGTTGAAAGTAGACACACATACGAGTATTTCGAAGATGCATCAATCAGTACCATAAAGTACCGAAAAGGCCCGCTAGGGGGGTGGATAGGTCCACATATGTCTCCGTGTATTCTTTCAAGGAAGCTAGGAGACTCAATATCCACTTTAAGTGGTGATGGCCTTGTTATTAATTTACCCTTAAAGCAGGGTACACAGGGGAATTCTCCATTCTGAAGAATCTTCTGGTTCTTCAGTTTATGCCCATGGGATTGTGCTAGGATGCGGTGCATCATCACAGATCCGGGGTGGCCAAGTCTATCGTGCCAAAGTAAGAATTTGGCCGATGTCGGGCACTTCAGGTGCTCCGTCAGGTTTGCTTCCTCTCTCCGAATTTTTGTATGGTAGAGGCCTGATGAGAGGCTCTCAAAACGTTCAAGAATGGTTTTAACTCCATTTTCTTGAGACGTTACATACATTAATTCATTTTCTTTGACATTTGCTGTTTCCAAGTGGAATCCGTTAAAACGGATATCTTTGAAACTTAGTAAGTTTCTCTTGGAATTTGGAGAGTAAAGTGCATCTTTTATTTTTAGTTCTGTTCCATTGGGGAGCAACAAGGTTGCATTCCCAGAACCTTCAATTATGTCCGATGGCCCTGAAATTGTGTTTACAGGGCTCTTATACGGGATAATGCTATGAAAATAGCATTTGTGTTGAAGAATCGTATGTGTTGACGCGCTGTCTACTAGGCAGTCATGAGAGCATTCCATCTAAAAAAAGATGAGTAAACATTTGCATTTAGAAAGGCTAAATTTTATTCAACAGAATTGAAGATACATAAAAGCTCTCAAGAAATAAAATGTTCATACAATAAAATGCTAAGATAAATGATAACGGGCTAATCAAGCAGATTATCTGACTCGAAGTCTTTTGCTGTGAATTTGACTGCATTATTCGCAGCCACCAGGTTTGATTCAGCATTCTTTTTCTTGCTTTGTTTATAAAGCTCCTGGAGATGCACTGGGGTCCTGCACACTCTAGACCAGTGGCCTGTCATGCCACAGCTGTGGCACTGGTCTTCCCAGTCCCTCTTGGGTGGGGGTGCATTGTTTTTCTTGTTATCATTCCTGCGCCAGGTGAACTTGCGCTTCCCTTCATTCTTGCGCTGCTGTGGTGGGCCCTTGGCTCTTTTCTGTTGTCCCCCTTTCTGTGGTCTTTCTTTTCTTTTATTGTCCCTCTTCTTTTTGAAAGAAGATGTATGGTGAGCTTCTGGTAGGGGGACAGTGCCGGGAGGGCGCATATTGTGAGTGGCGAGAAGGAGCTCTCTGTTTTGCTCGGCCATGAGAAGACATGACAGCAGCTCTGAATACTTGGTGAACTTACGTTCACGGTATTGCTGCATAAGTATCGCATCCTTTTCATGGAAAGACGTATATGTCTTTTCCATCATGCGATCTTCTGAGACTTTTTCACCACACAACTTCAGGCATGAGGTGATGCTAAAAAGTGCTGAGTTGTACTCCGCAATGGACTTAAAGTCCTGCAGTCTCAGGTTCTCCCACTCATATCTCACCCTTGGGAGTATAACATCTCTCTGATGTTTATACCTGTCCTCAAGGGCGGTCCATAGCTCAAGTGGATCTTCGACCGTAAGGTACTCAGCCTTTAAGGTCTTATCCACATGGCGGCGAATATAGATGATGGCTTGCGCCTTCTCTATATCGCTAACATTTTCTTTTTCAGTCACAGCAGTGATTAGGAACTTGGCCCGCAGGTGAAACTTAACATCTAGCTGCCAGCTTAGATAGTTTCTGCCTGATGCATCCAGCACTTCAAAGTCAACGCTTACAATTTTAGCCATTTATCTAGCAGAGCACAAACATGCATGAATTAATAATCAATCAGAAAGAACATTTTCATGCGGGAGCAATATTGAATGAAAAGCTAAATGTGTGGATCGGCCAGTCCCACAAGAAAGAGTCCAAGAGTCCACAGTCCAAATTATACAAATTTGCAGCTTGAATAAAATGAAAATACAACTTTGGAAACCCCGTGGGTCCCATTTAATATCTTCGTCTTCAAGCGTAGCTTCCGACTCCATGGAAGTTGGTCTTCTTTCTTTGACATTTACATAAATTCCTCACTACAATTTCTCTCAAAAATAAAAGAAAAGTGCTGGAAATAAACTGTGGGACTAAACGGCCGATCCAAAAACCACATTTAGCAATTCATGCAAGAATATTGTGCTCATCACATTTTCATCCACAGACATCACAGGCAGTTTATTCATATGAGGATAAAGCGATATTTAATCACTTAATAATTATTGGACCACTGGGCAACGTCATACACCGTTAGGTTAGGTAACTAACGGCAGAGCGGTCGCAGGATCTTCCTAATTATTAAGTTTTTAAATAAAGTGTACAACCACGCAAATAATATCCACATAATTTTGCCAGAGATGTAAAGCATGTAAAAGAAATTACGATGCATAGGTTGTAAAGTAAATGGGTTTAATCAATTAAATTGATTAAGAGCCCAAAATTAACATTTTCTTTGTCAGAGGGAAAAGTCTCCCTCGTCATCCCAAAAAATCCCCCAAAAAATCCCCAAAACGCCCTTGTCTGCCCGATATTTGTCTCGTAATTTACCGTGATTTTTCACGAATATTTTGCCTTTGAATCCTCATTTTAAATTAATTTTTAGGCTAATAAGTTGCCTTTTGAGGCAAATTTATAGCCCTTTGCCTCCCCCCAAATTTTTTTTTTCAGATAAACCAGTCTGCGGGTCTGAAGCCCGCAGTCGACCTATGGGCTTCAGGCCCATAGGCATTTTTTTATGATAAAAATCTGTGGGCCTGAAGCCCACAGCAGATCTGTGGGCTTCAGGCCCACAGATCTGGCTTTTTTTTGGAAATCTGTGGGCCTGAAGCCCACAGATCTGCTATGGGCTTCAGGCCCACAGATCTGAATAATATTTTTTTTGTGTTGAATTCTGTGGGCCTGAAGCCCACAAATCTGCTGTGGGCTTCAGGCCCACATCTCTGCGTTTTTTTTTCGGTTTAGGGTTTTGCAGAAGGGGGGCGCAGCCGCCGCCCCCTGCACGGGAGGCGCGGCAGGGGCCGCCGCCCCCCTCTGCGGGGGGGAGCGGCGGGGCCGCCGCCCCCCTCTGCGGGGGGGGGGGAGCGGCGGGGGCCGCCGCCCCCCCTGCAGGGGCGGGGCGGCGGTGGCCGCCCCCCTGCAGGGGAGGGCGGCGGCAGGGGCCGCCGCCTCCCCCCTGCAGGGGGGTGCGACGGCGGCAGCCCCCCCTATGGGGGGACGGCGTGGCCGGGGGGGATTTAGGGTTGATTTAGGGTTTGGTATTTACAGAAAATCCAAAAACCCTAAAAAAATTGATTTTTGGGATGGAAAATCCGTCGTTTTCAAGGCGACGATGAATCCCCATGACGATCTTGCGAGATCTAGGGGAGGGGCAATCATACGTATGATTAAAAGTATCGTTTTTAGTATTTTTACCTTTATATCCGTCCTCCGGATATAGCGACGGTTGCTCGAAGCCCTACGCGGATGACGACCCTTGATGGAGGAAGCCTTGCACCGCGCTAGTGGATCTCCCGTCTCGCCTTCGCCTGCGCCTTCGCAACGAACGGAAAAATTTGTGGAAAGAAAAAAAAAATTTTAGAGGCTCGTGTTGATAACGTATTATGAATCAACTACTGAGGGGAGAGCCCTCAGGTCTATATTTATAGCCAAAGGGGAGAATACAAGTGGGCTTATACAGATATGGGCCCAAACACTGAGTTGGCCCAATAACTCATCCAACCCAGTAAATACCCATTCACAACAAGTAGTTATTTTTAATGAATCCACGAATTATTCTTAAGTTTGTATCAAAAAATCATGAATAATTCGTGCATTTTTCAAAAAAAAATTCGACTTTCTTCTCAATTTCTATATTTTTCATTCAACTTTCTTCCCAATTTTCCTTGGTAACCAAACATGAGAAAAATTCTGATTTCATTTTCCTTTTCTTTCTTTTTCTTTTTCCTTTTCATTTCATTTTTCTTTCTTTCCTTTTCCCACTAACCAAACACACCCTAAGGGAACAGGTTGTCACAGTGGTTTACTTCTTCCTCGCATACCAAACTCAGGTATGCATCAAGTATGCAAATTGCGATCACATACTACATGTATGCATGATTATTGTTTGTCATTGGATCCTAAAATTCATGTTGCAAACAGTTAGCAATCTTTGGAAAATTTTCGAATCGAGGCAATGTGCATGTGCAAACTCACATTGAGGTATTTTTCCTTAATTGAACCTTTCATTTCCTAGAACAATATATACTTTCTGTGTTTTATGTATTAGATGGTTTTTTATGTATATGATTAAATTCAGCCTTATTTCTTTAGCAACATCTACTTGTGTTAATAAGATGATGTATGTAGGTTGTTTCTTTTTTGGATCATTCTGTGTATTTGATTATTTGATTGAGATCTAAATAATTTTATCTAATGATTGTGATGGAAAATGTTTGTATTGCTAATGATTATCATATTTCAAGTATATAAAATGTTAGATATTGTCATCTACAAAAATTGTCATTTACAAATCAATATTTGTTGTGAGTGGAGGATGCTTTTGGCCTCCCCACCATTTATCTCCACATTACTCCACCGCTCTTAATATAGTGGAGACCTTTGGTATGCTAAAAGTCTCTTGGAATGCCCTATGTATTTTATAAATAAAGAATCATGGCCATTGGCAATGGTTACTCTTCTCCATATCTCTCAATACGTTATCAGCACTTTTGGCTCTTCAATTTTGAGTTTCTCTCCCCGCAGAAAATTCTATCACCTACTTTGTTACGCTCCTCTAATTTGTTACGCGCGAAGGAATCTTTTGTTGCGGCTGTACGTTGAGGATTTCCTCTTGGGCGTATTTGGAGCGTGGAATTTTCTCTCTACGGATCTTCTAGTCTTTGGCTCTTCCCTAGATTTTTAATCTAGAGGTAATATCCGTCGATCCCGTAGATAGCTATAAACAAATGTTTTATTTTAGCCTTGATTTTTTACAACCTCTTTTAGGCTTGTTTAAAATCTGCTAAATACAATATCATACATTGATAAAATACAACAAAATAAAATAAAACATAATTAAAAAAACAGCCCTCAATCCCCCCCGAAGGGGGGGTTCTTCCCCCCGGGAGGGGGGGGGGTCTCCCGATCAGGCGCCGCCCCCCCCCCCCAAGCAGGGGGTGGGGGGTTCTGTCCCCCCCTGACGGGGGGCCGTTCCGGCGCCGCCCCCCCCAAGCGGGGGGGTCTTCTGTCCCCCCCGACGAGGGGCCATTCCGGCGCCCCCCCCCCAAGCGGGGGGGGGGGGGGATCTTCTGTCCCCCGCCCCCCGACGGGGGGGGGGGGGGGGGGGGGGGGGGGGGCGTTTCGGCGCCGCCCCCCAAGCGGGGGGGGGGGGGGGGGGGGGGTTTCCGTCAGGGCCGAGCCCCCCCAGTCGGGGGTGGGGGTTTCTGTCCTCAGACGCTGACCCCCCCACAGGCGGGGGCGTTTCCTTCCGCCAGCGCCGACCCCCCGCAGCGGGGGGGGGGTTCTGTCAGACTGCCCCCCCGCAGCGGGGGGGGTTTCTATCCACTGCCCCCCGCCCGCAGCGGGGGGCCTCCGGCTATCCCCCCCCGAAGGGGGGCCTGACGTCTTACGCCATCGGCGGGCGGGGTTTTGGCCGAACACAGTAACAGGTAGGGTGGAGGGGGGATTTTGCTAATCTCTCTGTAAAAGGGATTTTGGGACAGACTTAGGTTTTGGGATTTTTGGAATTCCACAGCCCAAAAATGGGCTGAAGGGCACTATTCTGTTTATTTTAAATAAATTAGATAACCTTGTTGTTGGGCCTGCAGCTCATTTGTAACCTGGTTAATAGATTCTATGGGCCTGCAGCCCAATTTACTTAATAATTAATTTTTACACACCAAAAACGGGCCTGAAGCCCAGTTATTCAAATTGCAATTTTCAATGTGTTAATTAAAATTTTGACACTTGGCCTGCAGCCCAACTGTTAACAATATTTTAATTTGACTCATTAGGGCCAGAAGCCAAGTAAATTCTATTGCAGTTTATTAATTTTTGGCAATTGGGCATGCAGCCCAAATGTTAATAATACATTAAAATGATTAATATTTTTGGGCCTGCAGCCCCATTCAAACTATTAATTTATTTTAATTCCTTGTCATAGGCCTGTCGCCCAGTCTTTTATATTGCTAAATTTATAACACTATTGCATTATTATTAAATTATGGAATATTAGGATTTTTTTCAAAATATAATTATCTTAAGGATCCTGCGACCGCTCTGTCGTTAGTCAACGAACCTAACAGTGTATGACGTCTCCCCGTGGTCCGAGAGATTATTATATTTTATAGTCTAATTTTCCACATTTATACATGCGTGGTTGTTTATTGTGTACCTGTAGCATTTATAAACTGCGTGGATGTTTATATAAGCTAAAATGTGATTTTTGGGATCGACCAATTTGATACCCTTTATATTCCTTGCAATTTAATTTTCTTTTTTGAGAGAATTTGTAAGTGGGGATTATATGTATTTTTGCCAAAGACCGGTGTACCGACAAAATGAAGACGGAGTCGTAAATTTGAAAATATATGGACCCATTCTGGGTTTCCAAGTTGTATTTTTCTTTTCTTTATGGACTGTATATTCGGACTTTGGACTTTGTACATTTTTGGGTATCTGGCCGATCCCCACATTTTGCTTACTTTATTTGTTATGCGTGAATTTCAATTTAAATTAATTCATGCTTATTTTAAATTGCGTAGATAAAATGGCAAAATTGGCAAGCGTCAATTTCGAAGTCCTTGACTCTGCAGGAAAAAATTACCTGAGTTGGCGAGTGGACCTGAAGTTCCACTTGCGTTCGATGGCCCTCCTTGGGTCCATTTTGGCTCCTTCCTCGGCCCCAACAGCGGCCGATGCTTCTGCTGCATGCAGCAGCGGCACTCCAACCACTGTATCCGATGTAGATAAGGCGAAAGCCATAATCTACATTAGGTAACATATAGATCGGACCTTAAAGGCCGAATACTTAACGGTTGAGGACCCAAAGGACTCGTGGACAGCGCTGGAGGCACGGTATAAACATCAAATTGATGTTATATTACCGCGCGCCAGTTATGAGTGGGAAAACCTCAGACTTCAGGACTATAAGTCCGTCGCTGAGTATAATTCTGCACTTCATAACATCACCTCACGCCTGAAGTTGTGCGGTGAAGAAGTGACAGAACAACGCATGTTGGAAAAGACATTTACCTCGTTTCACAAGAAAGATGCAATCCTCATGCAGCAGTATCGTGAACGCAACTTCACGAAATTCTCCGATCTGATCTCATGCCTACTTAGGGCAGAGCAGAATCGAGACTTACTGCTCGCCACTCATAATTTACGTCCAACCGGCACTGCCCATATCCTTGAAGCACACCACGTTTCTCCCCAGAAGTGGAAAAATAAGAGGAAGGCTAAAAACAACAAAGGGAAAGCTGTAATGAAGCAACCAAGAGGTGCAGCTCCCCAGACAAACAAAAACAATAAGGGAAAGAGAAACTTCACATGGAAGCAAAAGAACACCGATCAAGTGTCACTTCCTAAGAAGAACTGGGAGGATAAATGCCATAGATGCGGCATGACTGGCCATTGGTCCAGAAACTGTCGCACTCCTCGCCACCTCTAGGATCTATACCAGGCGAGCCAGAAGTCTCTACCTGAAACAAACTTGGCGGCTGTTCAGCCGTCAACGATGTTCACTGCAAAAGACTTCGAGAACGACGACCTGCTCGATTAAGCATCATCCTTTATCTATGCATTTAAAATTCCATGTATCTTCATCTTTTGTTTGCTTTAGTTCGAACTTTTATTTATGAATGTCATTTTACATTTACTTAAATGAAATTTCGTTTTTGCTTATATAGATGAAGTATGAGTGCCTCGTGGACAGTGCCTCGACGCACACAATCCTTCGCGATCATTGCTATTTTAATAGCATAAATAAATATGACGGTCCTGTTATCACAATTTCAGGACTGTCTCAAATAATCGAAGGATCCGGTGAAGCAATTATATTGCTCCCAAATAACACAAGACTTTAAATAAAAAATGCATTATTCTCTCCTAAATCAAATAGGAATCTCGTAAGTTTCAAGGACTTCCGTTTAAACGGATATCACTTAGAAACCAGAGATGAAAATAAGGTTGAATATCTGTATGTAACTCGTCAAAAAGATGACCAGAAGATCATCTGCGAGCGATTCAAGGGACTCCCGTCGGGTCTCTACCATACATACATTCAACCAATAGAAGCCAATATGACTGAGCACCAGACGTGCCAATCACTGCCAGAGTTCCAACTCTGGCACAACAGACTTGGTCACCTTGGATCAGTATCATCACTGAATCCTGTGGACATAAATTGAAGAACCTGAAGATTCTTCATAAGGGTGAATTTCCTTGTCCCCCTTGTTTCAAGGGAAAACTTATAACGAGACCCTCCCTCCTGAAAGTGGGATTAGAGTCTCCTGGCTTCCTTGAAAGAATTCATGGTGACATTTGCGGGCCTATTCACCCTGCAAGTGGCCCATTTCGGTACTTCATGGTACTGATTGATGCATCAACTAAATGGTCTTATGTGTGCCTCTTGTCCACCCGCAACCTAGCTTTTCCAAAGCTATTTGTACAAATAATAAGATTGCGTGCTCATTTCCCCGATAACCATATCAAGAAACTACGTCTTGATAATGCGGGAGAATTTACTTCACAAGTCTTCGAAGACTATTGCCGGGCAACGGGTATTGAAGTTGAACATCCTGTAGCACATGTTCACACTCAGAACGGATTAGCTGAGTCCCTTATAAAGAGACTCCAATGGATTGCACGTCCATTGCTTATGCAATCCCAGTTGCCGGTGGATGCTTGAGGGCATGCTATTTTACATGCCGCATCACTTATTAGGATAAGACCCTCTGGAGGTCATACATTATCCCCGATGCAACTTGCATATGGCGCACCTCCGGATATCTCTCATTTGAGAGTGTTTGGTTGTGTGGTATATGTCCCGATAGCACCACCTCAGAGGACCAAAATGGGTCCTCAGCGTCGTCTAGGTATCTATATTGGGTTTGATTCGCCCTCTATTATCAGATACCTTGAACCCCTAACGGGGGACGCATTCAAGGTACGTTTCGCTGACTGTGAATTTGATGAATTTTTTCCCTAAACTAGGCACACAGTCTAAGAAGCCTGAAGCTACTGAGACCATTAGTTGGGACCAGAAGTCTTTGTCCCTATATGATCCGCGTACTAGTCTATGTGAAGATGAGATCCTGAAGATCCTTCACATTCAGAATACAGTACATCTTTTGCCGGATAAGTTCACAGACACCCAGAAGATTGTCCATTCACACGTCCCTGCTGCTAATACGCCAGCTAGGATTGACATCCCCTTAGATGGATGCAATCCACCGGCAGCAGAACTGACTGTACCTCAATTGAAAAGAGGACGCCCACCAGGTTCAAAAGATAAAGTTCCTCGAAAGAGAAAGACTCCTGGAGATAATAAGATTATCCCTCCACAGGATGCTGAGCTCAGACCAGCTACTTCTCCCCTCCTTATTTCCCCTGCAGAGGAAACAATAGGAGAAACATCATTAAATTTTGTACGTACTGGAGAGGTACTGGACAGAAATAGCACAGTCGTCAACGACGGTTTTGCGTTCTATATTGTCGTTCACGTCATTGAATATGACGATGACGTCAAACCACTATCTCTAGCAGAATGTAAACGCAGAGATGATTGGCCGAAGTGGGACGAGGCAATAAGAGTAGAGCTGGACTCACTCTTGAAACGCAAAGTCTTTGGACCAGTAGTCCAAACACCAGTAGGTGTAAAGCCTGTGGGATATAAGTGGGTTTTCATAAGAAAAAGAGATGAAAATAATGTGATCGTTCGCTACAAGGCACGCCTTGTAGCCTAGGGTTTTTCCCAAAGACCGGGGATTGATTACGAAGATACGTATTCCCCGGTCATGGATTCGATTACATTCCGATTTTTAATAAGCCTAACTTCTCTGGAAAGCCTAGAAATGCAGCTCATGGACGTTGTGACTGCATATCTATATGGCGATATAGATAAAAATATCTATCTGAGACTTCCTGCTGGTTTAATCTACCCCCAGAGATGAAAGAGATACCTCGGGACGTATTCTCTGTAAGGCTGCATAGATCATTATATGGTCTAAAGCAATCGGGCAAGATGTGGTATAACAGACTTAGTGATTTCCTTGCACAGCAAGGATTCACGAATAATGAAGTCTGTCCGTGTATCTTTATCAAAAGAACGGGAACAGGATTTGTCATCATAGCAGTATATGTGGATGACTTAAATCTCATAGGATCTCCTGCTGAGATCAATGAGATATCTGAAAGCCTAAAACATACTTTTGAAATGAAAGACCTAGGCAAAACAAAGTATTGTCTTGGCTTACAGATAGAACACCTAAGAGGTGGAATCCTATTACACCAATCTAATTATACAAAGAAATTTCAACGTAAGTTTCATATGGATAAATGTCATCCTTTAGGTACTCCTATGGTCGTAAGATCACTAGATGTACATAAGGATCACTTCCAGTCTCTGGAAGAGGGGAAGGAGATACTGGGTCCTGAAGTACCCTACCTCAGTGCCATTGGAGCACTTCTATATCTGGCTAACTCTACGCGTCCCGATATAGTGTTTACAGTTAATCTCATAACCAGACACAGTGCAACGCCCACAAAGTGCCACTGGAACGGAGTAAAACATCTTCTGTGATACCTCCAGGGTTCAATTGATTTGGGACTTTACTACCAGAGAGGTGCCTCCCCCAAATTGTTGGGTTATGCCGATGCAGGTTATCTTTCAGATCCACACACGGCAAAATCACAGACAGGTTTTGTGTTTACCTACGGAGGTACTGCTATCTCCTAGAGATCGGTAAAGCAAACCACACCAGCTACGTCATCCAACCATTCAGAGCTCATTGCGATCCATGAAGCGAGCATAGAGTGTTATTGGTTACGATCCGTCGTCCACCACATTCTTCAATCCACTGGCCTGAAGACCGGTGATTTGGAGCCTACTGTCCTATTTGAAGACAATGAGATACCTCCAGGGTTCAATTGATCTTGGACTTTACTACCAGAGAGGTGCCTCCCCCAAATTATTTGGTTATGCTGATGCAGGTTATCTCTCAGATCCGCACACGGCAAAATCCCAGGCAGGTTTTGTTTTTACCTACGGAGGTACTGCTATCTCCTGGAGATCGGTAAAGCAAACCACAACAACTACGTCATCCAACCATTCGGAGCTCATTGCGATCCATGAAGCAAGCAGAGAGTGTTATTGGCTACGATCCGTCATCCAACACATTCTTCAATCTACTGGCCTGAAGACCGGTGATTTGGAGCCTACCGTCCTGTTTGAAGACAACGCTGCGTGCATTGCTCAACTTCAAAAGGGCTACATCAAGGGCGACAGGACGAAGCACATATCTCCCAAGTTTTTCTGGACACATGAGCTAAAGGATGACAATCAGATTGAAGTTCAACAGATCCAGTCCTACAACAACTTAGCTGATCTTTTTACCTAATCTTTACCAAAATGTATTTTTGTAAAACTTGTAAAAGGAATCGGTATCAGACAACTGAAAGACCTACAAGCCTGAAGCTTGTACGGATGAGGGGGAGTAACCTGTGTTTTGCACTCTTTTCCCTTAAGCTGTTGGTTTTTCCTACTGTGTTTTCCGTAGCTAAGGTTTTAACGGGGCAAACACGATTACTCAGGATCCAGAAGTATCCACCCCCCTTTTAGCCTTAAACGCTAAGACCAAAGTAATGAATGGATAAGGGGGAGTGTTGTGAGTGGATGAGGCCTTTGGCCTCCCCACCATTATCCCCCCCATTACTCCATCACTCTTAATGTGGTGGAGACCTTTGGTATGCTAAGAGTCTCTTGGAATGCCATATGAAATTATAAATAAAGAACCATGGCCATTGGCCATGGTTACTCTTCTCCATGCCCTAAAAAATGAAAGAGAAAGAAGAATGGGGAAAAAGCCCCCAACTTTGGCTAAAACCCCCTCCCAGCGCTATCGGGTCTGCAGGGGGCATCTCGGGTCGAAAACCAATCCAAACCCGCCAAAAAACGCGCCAAAGCCCCTTTAAGTTATGCAGGTTGGGCGCTTTGGGCACCCGACCCACGGGCGCCTGGGGCGCCCGCATCTCAAACGCGGGGCACGCGCAAAGCACGTGTCCCCGCCTGCCGTTTGTGCGGGGAGCGGGCCGGCCCGCTAAGCGTGCACGGTTTTTCCTTTGTTTAAAATTTTTTTAGCGGCCCGCTCAGTGAGCGGGCCACAGGCCTACGGGCTTTTTAATATTTTTTTGTTTTTTTCTTTTTAACAATCCAGAATTGCTTCATTGCTCCAAAAACTCCCAAAAATAGCTTCGAGCTCCAAAAAATTCTGGAAAATTTCCAGAAAATCCAGAAAAATCTTAGGAGTACCTGAAAAATAAGAAAAGTAAATACTAGTCCATAAAAGACACTTTTTATGTATAAAAATAGAGAATAGACTTTAATAAATCACAATATCACGAATACGCACGTATCAAAGCTAAAATAGTCACATTATACACATAAAATGCCCAGAAATAGGGGAGGATATGCAATTTATATTCCAAATCAATGAACACAGAAATCATTGCGAAGTCCAGCCTCTGTCTGTTCTCGAATCTTCTTTAACTTATCATCTCCAGACTGAGCCGCCTTAATCATCTCGGCCAAATCAGACTGGACTTGCAGATGCATCATCATCACCGAAGTGCTAGGTAAAATATGTTTAATCTCCATCTGTCGAATGTCACCACGAAGCACTCTTTGCACTGTCATCATCATCACTGTCGGCATACAAATAAGAGCATCAGGTACGATGTTAACTTTCCCAGGTTGATACTGGAGGCCAATATCATAATCAACCATCAACTCGAGCCATCTGCGCTACCTCATATTTAGCTCTTTTTGAGTGAACACATACTTCAAACTCTTGTGATTTATGTATATCTTAACACGTTCACCCAGAAGAAAATGCCTCCATAACTTCAATGCAAATACCACTATAGTTAACTCTAAATCATGCGTATGATAGTTTCTCTCATGCGTCTTTAACAATCTAGAAGCATAGGCTACTACCCTACCATGGTGATGGAGAACACATCTCAATCCTCTGCCTGATGCATCACAGAAAATCTCAAATCTAGCTGAACGCTCTGGAATCGTCAGGACAGGTGCAGTAATCAATCTCTGCTTCAGTTCATCAAATGCTCGCTGACATTCCTCTGACCAATTGTAAGTAACACTCTTCTTGATTAGATGAGTTAACGGTGCAGCTATCTTAGAAAAATCCTTGATGAACTTTCTATAGTACCCAGCCAATCCCAAGAAGATTTTAATCTCTGTAACTGACTTAAGAACTGGCCACTTCTCCACTGCAACAACTTTCTCTAGGTATACTACTATTCCATCTCCGGATAGGACATGTCCTAGAAAAGCAACCTTGGTCAGCCAGAACTGACACTTGCTATACTTAGCATACAACTGGTGATGCCTCAGAGTCCCCAAGACTATCTTCAAGTGCTCAGCATGGTCTTCCTCTGTCTTTGAATACACCAAGATATCATCAATGAAGACGACCACAAACTTATCCAAATATTCATAGAAGACCTGGTTCATCAATCTCATGAAAATGACTTGTGCATTAGTAACGTCGAAAGGCATTACTAAGAACTCGTAATGACCATAGCAAGTTCTAAATGCAGTCTTCGGAACATCTGATCCTCTGACCTTCACTTGGTGATACACACTTCTCAAATCTAGCTTCGAATACACTCGCGATTAATTCGGTGTTTAAATTGCATATGCCCCCACTTTCTGGGCATTTTATGTGTATATCATGTTTATTTTGGCTTTGATACATGTGTTTTTGCTATATTGTGTAATATTAAAGCCTATGTTCTTTTTATACATAAAATGCAATTTCTATGGACTAATATTAGCTTAGCTTATTTTTCAGGTACTTCATGAAATTTTCTAGATTTTCTAGAATTTTTCCAGGATTTTTTTGGAGCTTGGAGCTATTTTTGGAATTTTACGGGCAAGAATTAGTTTCTGGAAAAGAAAAAAATTTAAAATTGTGGAAATGGCCTGCAACCCACTCAAGGAGCAGGCCGCTGCTTTTTAAAAAAAAACAAAAAAAGAGCTTCTTGGGTCGGCCCGTTTGGCCGGCCAACGGTCGCTGCAGGCGGGGGCACGCGCTTTGCGCGTGCCCCGCATTTTTGCGGGCGCGCCCAGTGCCCGCGGGTCAGGTGCACGCATCGCCCGACCCGCAATGACTTGCCTTTATTATGGGCAGTTTTGGTGCGGGTTTTGGCGTGCGAATTTGACCCGCAATGCACATTATCAAACCCGAAATGCTGGAATGGGGTTTTAGGGGGTTTGGGGGATGTTTTCAGCCACATTCTTCTTCCTTGCTGAAATTTCTAGGGCTTGGAGGCCATGGGGAATGTTAGAAGTTTGGAGGAGGAGGAAATAGGTGGATGCAATGGTTCATTTGGGAGACATCTTGGGTGAAATCTTTCCTCCCCATTTTGTATTTTTGATATCTCTCTTTTGTATTGAACTTGGGATGAATTTTTGTATAAGATTCTCATCTTGTTTATCATGATTGAGTAGTGTTAAATGCTCGGGTTGTGATTCATGATGGTTGGTTGTTAATCTTAGTTTCTACTTACCTCTTGCCTATTTTCATGTTTATGTTGGATGTATCATTATGGCAAACTTTCAATGGTTAAGACCCAAGAGAGCACACTTTGAGAAAAGTCCATGTTCCTATTTTGATTAATGCCATGATGATGCATCCATACTTATTGCAAATTGTTGTGTACATGAATGTTAAATATTCCGATTGAGCTTGCCATAGCCAGAGGCCCAATTGAGTTATATGTGGGTCATTTGAGCTTGATTAATGCTAACCTTAATGAACCTACAACCCATGCTCTCCTCCTAGCTATCCTAACTCCCCATTTGGTTCTCTAACCCTATCTATCTTGGATAGGATTGTAGATTCACCACACTTTTTTCCACTACCATTCACTTAGTTAGGTGGTTGTATCACGCTTTACCTTTCTTTACCGATCAAACTTGCGAGTGTAAAACGACTTGTCCCCGTGATCCGACCCGATACTCACCGGTTATAAATTTTATATTGCATTGACGCTCCTACACTTGGGAGTAAAAGGCACACTTTCCTTATGCGTTTTCTGGTTCAATCAACGATCCACCAAGCTGATCAAAGATGTCATCAATCCTAGGAAGATGATACTTATTTTTCACTGTGACCTTGTTCACCTCCAGGTAGTCGATGCACATCCTTCAAGATCCATCCTTCTTATTCACCAAAAGCATTGGTGCACACCACGGTGATTCACTAGGTTGAATCAGTCCATGCTCCGACAAATCCTTCAACTGACTACGAAGCTATACTAACTTTGGAGGAGCCATACGATATGGAGCCTTCACAATCGGTTGGGTGCCTGGAATCAGATCAATGGTAAACTCCAAGGATCTATCCAGTGGAAATCCATAGATATCATTTGGAAAGACATCAGGAAAATCTCGGACTACCCTCGGCAACACTGGCTCAGCTTCCATTTCCATAATCATCTCTTCTACTGGGTTGGTCTTAAACTTCAATGGTTCAAGGGAACTACTACCACTAAAGAATTCAAACTCTGGGTGATCAGGAATCTGAAACACTATCTTCCTGAGTCTACAATCTATAGTGGCATAGAACATCCCTAACCAATCCAGTCCAAACACTGATTTGAAATGAGGCATCCCCATCGCTAAGAAATCTACATACAATCTACGTCCACAAATCTCTACAGGACACTGTCGGTATCTTGAAGAACTGCAGATCACTCCACTTTCGGTATGGATATTCCAACTAGAAGCAAAGGAATTTACCACTAAAGAATTCTTAGTCACAAATTGTTGGGACATGAAGCAATGCGATGCTCATGAATTAAATAGTGATAGGTTAGGGAAAGAAGCAAATCTAATAATGCTTAAGAGGAAAACAACATAAAACTAACGTAAGGGTCTAACCATCCTAATCATATCAATAGATATATCATACTATAATAGAAATGTAAAAGCATTCATCATTTAAAGAAAAATGAAGAGGTACCAGTGATAACTCGTCTGGTATCCTCTTCCTCCATAGCTATCATAGTGAAAGCCTGACGCCTCGATGCTGCCATCCTGGTGGTCTGCTGCTGCTGGGGAGGTCTGGCTGGTCCTCTCGGGATCATACTACCAGGTGCTGGTGGTGCTGGTAATGGGACTCACTGTGGAGCCGACAGAATGGTCCTCTACTGCATCGGCCGGGCTGTCACTGGTGCCACTTGGCCTGAAGTCTGTCCCTACCGAGGACACTATCTGCTCATGTGTCCTGCCTGAAAACATGTGAAACACCGTCCAGTACGGAATCTACAATCTTTCTGCTCATGCCCTGGCTTGCCACAAAAATAACAAGATCCTCACCTCTGAGGTGTTGGCGGAGCTCCGGGCCTCCTGAACTGGGTGGTCTGAGTAGGCCACAGAAAACTCCTCTGCTGACTCGTATGGCATCTCTCTACTGCTACTGGTTCCTAATATGCTCCTATTTTACATGATTTATCGCATATTTTCATGACATATTTCACCCCTCAAATCCCCATTTTATACGCTTTTACACTATTATTTGGAACAATATGACTTTTGGAGTGTTTATGCCCATTTCAGGGATTTGGAACGATATTGGAGCAATTTGGGGTCAATAAGACGATCGGCGACGTGAGAGCACCAAGAAGACTCACGATGACATGCTTGAGGTGCCAAAGGAGAAGATTAGAGGAAGAAAGGAGGGAGAGAAAGAGAAAGGAGAAGCCAAGAAGCAACCGAGGCAGTTTCCCAGGCGACTCGACCGAGTAGCAATAGCTACTCGGTCGAGCTTACACGCAGAGTTCGCAAGGAAACGACTACACCCTACTCGATCGAGTAGGATGGCTACTCGGTCGAGCTGAACCAATTTCCAGAGAAGCATATTGAAGCTAAAGCAGCAACCCACTGCAACTCGACCGAGCATGAAGGCTACTCGGTCGAGTAAGGCAAGCGCCTAGATTTTTAGACAGCCTCTCACTCTTTTGAAATCTGCTATCATTCTAGCGGGCAAAGTATTTTTCTCATATTTTTTATGGATAGTAGACTTCATGACGGCTCCAACGCCACCAAGAACATGTCAATCGAAGGTCGAAGGAAATCTGGGAAATTTTTGCAAGTTGACACTGCAGTGCTGAAATCTGTACTCGACCCGAGCAGTAAGGTTACTCGACCAGGCCACTCGACCGACCAGCTACCTACTCGACAGAGCTACAAAGAATTGGAAAAAGAAGGCAGAAACGGGCTCTGGAAATCCAACTCGACTCGACCGAGTAGGGGGCTACTCGACCCGAGTTGGCGTGGGCCCAGAACTTAATTTTTTGGCCAGAATTGACTTTGGGCACGAATTTCAGAGGTTTTCTTGCGTTATTTGCTAGGGTTTTGAGTGGACTATATAGGGGAATTGTAGCCGTCATTAGGGGAGGACCTTAGAGAGTTTTTTAGAGGTTAGATCTTATTTTCTTTGGAGCTCTTGGAGACTTTTTTAGGAGTTAGGCCATGCCATATGCCCCTCCTCTTGTATCAAGCTAAGTATTCTATCCCCTTAATTCTATTTTAGTTCTTCTATTGTTTTTCTATGATGCTACCAATGATCTCTATTGTTTTCATGATGTTTTCTATGCATGCGTAGTCTTTTCTAGGGCTAATGGGTTAGCCCTAGGATTTTAGGATTTAGATGCAAAGTTGGGATTTTTAGGTTACGTTGGTATAAAAGGGAAGTATTTTGGTTGATCTTGCAAAGTTTGTAGGAGAACTCGTACTGAGATCGTACCCACAATCGGTGGAATCGATTGGCTTAAGGAGTATCCTATAGGCTTAATTAGGGAGTTAGTTGATTCAATCGGGACTCGTGACCATGCCCGGCTCGTGTCTTGATGGGATCTACCGACGAACTATATCACTAATTGACGGCTACCGCCATTACGTCAATAAGAGCCACCAAAATACATCGAAGCTCTAACCCACGAGAGTGGAGTGAGCTGAGATCATTCCATCCATGAGAGTGGTATGAATATTGTCGATTCTTAATGCACGTGTCATGTGTGCCTACAGGTTAATGCGATACGTTAGATTCATGGTGCTTAAAACCATGAATTCCACATCTTGGATGTGACAATCCCTATCAAACCAATGCAACGTAAGAGTCTTAACCAAGCATCGACATCTGACGCTCCTAGTGGTGAGTCCTAAAGCCCTAATCTTTTATTCCTTTCTTTGTGTGGAGTCCTTTGTTTGCGACATCGAGTGACACGACTTTCGCATCCATCACAATTACGACACTCCATAATCCACATCCACCAAAAAACCCGCAAGTCTAACTCAACATATAAGTAGATATGTAGTATATCACCACTTTCCCGTGTTCGATACCTGCTTGCCACTATACCATGCGCTTGTGGTAAACGACATCGTTTCGGAGTTAATTTCGGGCCGATCAAGTTTATGGCGCCGTTGCCGGGGAGGCGTTTTGTCATATTATCTATTTACCACAATTAGGTTGATTAGATTGCGTTAAAAAACAAAACAAAACAAAACAAAAGCCGATCAAGTTTATGGCGCCGTTGCCGAGGAGGCGTTTTGTCATATTATCTATTTACCACAATTAGGTTTATTAGATTGCATTAAAAAACAAAACAAAACAAAACAAAACAAAACAAAACAAAACAAAACAAAAACAGAGAGAGAGATTTTTCTCCACCATCTGCTATTATTATCATCTTTATCTCTCTTTGTAACACTGACGTCTTTTCCAGGTTGTCCACTTTGTTTGATCAGGTACAGTTGATGCAGCGATGGTGCTTCCAAAGATGCGATCGGGTTCTATACAATCCTTCATATATCTCGCTGTTACATTCAATCAGGCTGATGGAGAGTCCTTCAGGGAAGCCTTTTACAGGTTCGATGGAATGTTAGGAATGTTCCAAACGGAGTCAGACTATGTGTGGGATGGTTTCAAGCTACTTCCTCTCTTTACTGGAGGATTGCAGGGACCCTCATTGGAATTCTTGAGGAGGATGCATCAGACAACCTTCGAGGACATGAGATATGCAGCAGCTTTAGAGAGCTTATTGGACGCAGCTCGATCTTCTGGCTCATTAACCGACGAGGCAGGTGATCTAGAATACTGTGAGCTCATCAATTTTATTATGAGTCGTGTGTCTGCTATAGGTACCATCAAGAAGACATTCACGTTCAGCTTGGGGGAGGTATTATGCGCTTCGATATTCCCATTCCATACGAGACATCGGCACCTAGCACTGCAGAGCCAGCTCATGCCGTCGTCACCTTCCCTTGCCACCTACATGAGTCAGAGCAGCCTATACCATCAGAGGATATTATTGAGGAGGTCATGCCTACAGTAGCGGAGCAGACCATCGAGGAGGACGTGACTTGGGACGATGACATCTGCACACAGATAGAGCCTGAATCGTGTCCCTTCCATTTGAGCTACCGTAGCCACCCCCACCTTCTATAGAGGCTGAGCACCCCTCAGAGGACCACCCACTAGAGCTAACAGCTCCCACTTAGGGAGATCTCTTTACCCCCCCTCGTTTCTTACATTTGATTTCCCTCCCGTGTATGATGTTTTTTATGATTCTGATCACTCCGTATTTTACACCCTTTTTCTGCATGTTTGTATGCCGCTTTGATCGCTCATATCGCGTTTTTCACGATTATTCGACAATATTACGATGCTTTTCACGATTTCTTGTTTTTGTTGTATTTCAGGAGATATGGAGCGATTTGGAGTGATTTTGAGATCAAGATGATTTACACCCACTCCGGAGTGTCACCCAAGGCTCCTCTGAGGACTATTCGGCGATGTGAGGCAAGTGGAAGAGGAAGGAACTTCGTAGGAGCGACGAGGAAGCGAAACGATGAAGATTGGGCATTTGCAGCATCTCACTCGGCCGAGTGAATCACTCACTCGGCCGAACCAGTAGACCACTCGTCCGACCAGACCGGACACGCTCCAACAGAAGGAATTGGGCATGCACTCGGCCGAGGGACGATATCCCACTCGGCCGAGTATGAAGATCGCATCGCCCGAGTGGCATGGAAAATCAACCATAAAAAAAGGCCGACTTACTGGAAATGTACAGGCTTTTGACGGTTCCGACTCGGCTGAGCAAGAAATGCCCCTCGGCCGAGTGAGTAAAGCCACTCGGCCGAGTCACCTCCGAAGACAAACCCCCAAAATCCCGAACTTACTGTAATTGTACAGGGTTTGTCACTCGGCCGAGTGAGCCGCCCCGCCTGCTGCGTAAACTGCGATTTCTGGGCTGCGCAGGGGCGTTTTTGTCATGATTTTTTGGGCGATTTTGAGGGGTATTTAAACCCAGTTTTTACCCTAGTTTAGAAGGACTTTTTGATACTTTTGGCAGCATTTTTAGAGAGCTTTTTAGATCAATAGATTTAGCTTTTCTCTTGGAGATTAAAAGGTTATTTTTGTTGTATGCTATTGGGTTCTCATTGGTTTGTCTCTCTCCTTATCAAAAACCCTATTTTTGTTGATAATTTCTCTATTGCAATGAATTGTGTTGATTTTTCTATTGAATTTCTTATGAATTGCATGATGATTAGTGAGTAGTTTTATTGTCCTAGGGCATAGGGATGAACCCTATGAACCCTATTTCTAAATTGTGATGAATTGGTGAAATTCTTGCTAGAATTGATTAGGGTTAGGTTGGGATTGATTAATTACGGATAGCTAGGGATTCATATTGATTGGGATTTGCAAGAGATTGGATCCCAATTGATAGGAAGCCCTAGAAATTCGATTTAGATTTACGATTGGACTTTTCTAGAATTGGTTTGCAAGAGATTGGACCAAGGCTAGGGTTTTCAATCATAATTCTATACCAATACCCGTTTGTAAGAGATTGGACGGGTAGGAACTATCTCAACATAGGTCGTAGCTCGAGTTTGCACGAGAGTGGGCTCGAGATACGGTTGAACGATGATGTCATTCTTCACGCTAGTGGCTTAGGTTAGGGTTTGCAAGAGATTGTGCCCTACCCTAGGTTCGCTATAGACCGGCAATAGCGCGAGAGCTTGAGCTTGGTTCTACATTTAGTTGCGACTAGTTCACCTAAAATTCAAGTCTAGCAATGATGTAACCTACGAATCACAACGATGAGATACGGTCCGTAGCGGGGATTCCCTATCCCTAGGTGCTTTATTTCATTGATATTTCTATCGACATTCGAACGATTGTGACAATTTTACACCAAATTATTTTCGACCATTTTGATAGCTAGGTGATTGGAAAGAGACACTGTCATTGTTCCTCCCTGAGTTCGATACCCGCTCGCCACTACGCTGTGCGCTTGCGGTTAGACTACAAGTCGCTCCTCCCAGGTGCGTGTGCATACCGGTGCGTCGATCAAGTTTTTGACGCCGTTGCCGGGGAGGCGACAATGTTTTATTCTCATTACTTAGTGTTTTCTTTTTCTTTTATTACTTTTATCTTTTTACTCCTTATTCGTGCTAACAATTCCTTTGAAACTCTGTTTTCCTTTGCATGTACACGAGATCTACGGCGGACCCCGAGGAAATACTATTTGATCCGGAGATCGAACGTACCGTGAGGAGGATCAGAGCCGAGAGAAGGCACGCTACGGAGGACAATTGTATGAACCGTGCGGAGACACCGGAGGAGCTAGCGGCACGAATGGCGAGGATCATATCCATCAGAGATAGGCTTTGGCCTAAGACTTCTTCCACCACATCATCCATCGCTATGCCGGAATTGGCGACGGACAAGAATTTTGAGATAAAGACAGGCTTGGTAGTATTGATGCAACAAGACCCGTTTCATGGGAACTCCCATGAGAATCCGCATTATCACATCCAGCTTTTCTTGTCCAAATGCGCCACCTTCCAAATGCCGGGCGTTTCCGTTGATGCAATCCGACTGCGAATCTTCTCCTTTACACTCAAGGACAAGGCTTTATATTGGTTGAGGACGCAAGCGGAAGGTACATTCACCAATTGGGACGAGTTGGCAAGCGCCTTCGTCAACAAATTCTACCCGCCATCCAAAACGGTGAAAATACGGAGTGCTCTCATGTCTTTCAAGCAAGGACCGCAGGAGACCCTATATGAAGCATGGGAGCGCTTCAAGGATTTACAACATCAATGCCCCCATCACAGTATAGAGGATTGTGAGCTTGTTCACAGTTTCTACAATGGACTCCAACCGGGAACAAAGCAAATTATAGACGCAACCTCCAATGGAGCCATATTATCAAAGACCCCGGATGAAGCTACAGCCTTGTTGGAGGAGATGACCTCTAATAACCAACAACGGGGGGACGAGCGAGGACATTATTTGTCCTCTTTGAAGCCCACTAGTATATATGAGGCCAAGGCCGTGGCGGAGCTTTCAAACAAATTTGACTCTCTCCACAAGGTGGTGGAGAGATTGGAGAAATATATCACCGAGCCATATGGAGCACCCTTTACATCTACGCCGGTAACCAATATGAGTGATTGGCAAGACCATTCTCAAGCCATGTATGTAGGAGGGGACAATGGAGAGGGAGCCTTGGAGCAAGTACAATATGTTGCGGGGAACTCCGGATATTGGGCCAACCCGGCCGCTAGAAACCATCCGGGCTTTTCATATGCAAACAATGATGGTGCTTTGAACCTCCCACCACAACAACTTCCTCAAGCTTGACCTTCACTACCACAACCTCAATATCAACCGAGGGGGCCACCGCAACAAAATTACCCGCCGAGGCAACAAGTTGGACCATATAGACCTCCCGGTTACAATCAAGGTTGGAGAGCTCCCAACCCACCTCAAGCTCAACCACGATCGGACCACGAAGCTAGGGTATATGAATTTATGGTGGAGCAAAGAAAGATCAATGCTAGATTGACGGCGGGACAAGAATCACTAAATACCATCGTCGCTCAACATGGAGAGCAACTTGCGTTGCTCAACAAGAACGCCCAATAATTGCCGGCTCAACCCGAGCCTAATCCACGGAGCAACACCGGACACATCAATGCGGTGGTTGATCGGCCCCGGATATACACCCGGAGAACGATTGTAGTTTTACCGCAAGCGCACGGTCAAGTGGTGAGCGGGTATCGAACATGAGGAGGTGGTGTTGGCTCCAATCTATCCTAGGTTGGTTTGACTACGAAAGTTTTATTGGTGGAGATGGTTATGGAATGATATAATGGAAATGGTGGTGGATGTCGGTGTCGGTGATAAAGAAGTCAGATAAAGTATCGATTCAAATACAATACAATAAAAGAGTCTAGAGCTAGGGAATCCCCACTACGGATCATCATACATCATTGTAAATAGTGAATCTCAATATTATTAGGCTTGTGTTGAGGTGAACTAGTCGTAACTGAATAGAGAACCAAGCTCACGCTCTCGTGCTATTGCCGGTCTATAACAACCCTAGGATAGGTCCCAATCTCTTGCAAACCCTAGCCTAAGCCGCTAGCATTAGGATCGACATCATCGTTCAATCGCCCCTCGAGCCTACTCTCGTGCAAACTCGAGTTACGATCTAGGTTGTGATAGTTCGTATTCGTCCAATCTCTTGCAAACGAATATGGGTATAGATTTATAATAAAAATCCTAGCTTTGGCCCAATCTCTTGCAAACCAAGTCTAGAGAATCTCGATTATAAACCTAAATCGAATATCTAGGCCTTTCCATTGATTAGAATCTAATCTCTTGCAAACCCCAATCGATTGAAATCCCTAGCTATCCGTAATAAATCAATTACAACCTAACCCCTTTAGCAATTCTAGCAACAAAGAGATTAATTCATCACAAATCTGAAATTAGATCCATAGCATTCATCCCCATGCCCTAGAATAACAAATATACTTAAGCATAGCAATAACGATATGAGAATCAATAAAAATCATTGCTTGCATACAAAAATATAGAAAAACAAAGATTCAAATAACAAGAACAAAATACTTAGCTTTGATGAAGATCTTCAATCCAAATACAATCTTTTAGATCCAAGAGGGGGCCTAGGGCATGGCCTAACCTCTAAAATAATCACTAAGAAAACATCATGGGAACCCCTTCTAATGATGGCTACAAACCCCTTATATAGCCCCCAAAAAACCCTAGCAAATAGCCCTAAAAAGCCTCCGAAACCCGCGCCCAAAATCATGTCCGCGTGTAAGTTAAGTTCTGGGCAGGCAGCGACTCTGCCGAGTGGAAAGCTCACTCGGCCGAGTGAGAATTCCTGCAGAATTTCCAGAAAACAGCACTCTGTCAAAAACTGGCAAAAACTGGTCACTCGGTCGAGTGGGAATCTCACTCGGCCGAGTGGGAATCTCACTCGACCTAGTGACACTGACATGCGAATTCTAGCACTGCAGTATCGACTTGTAGAAATTCTCCAGATTTTATCCGACCTCTGATTGACACGTTCTTGGCGGCGTTAGAACCATCATGAAGTCTATTATCCATAACAAATATGAGAAAAATACTTTGACCTCTGAAATGATAGTAGATTTCAAAAGAGTGGAAGGTTGTCTGAAAATCTGGGCGTGTGTGTCATCGGCGTCACTCGGTCGAGTGGAATTCTCCACTCGGTCAAGTGGGCTTCTCTACTCGACCGAGTAGGTCTCCAAAGGATCTCTGAAAATTCCAGTAACTTCGGCCTTTCTCTGGACAGTTTCCCTGTACCACTCGGGCGAGTGAGATTTCACATTCGGCCGAGTGGGATTTCTTCGTTCGGCCGAGTATACGCTGAAATTAGCTCTGTGTGCGTATCCATTCTGGTCGGCCGAGTGTGGTTTCTTGTTAGTCCGAGTGAGTGCTCCACTCGGCCGAGTGACATGCTGTAAATGCCCAATCTTCTCCGTTTTTCCTCCTCGTCGCTCTCACGAAGTTCCTTCTTCTTCCAACCATCTTCCATCGCTGAATGGCCCTCAAATGAGCCGTGGGTGACACTCCTTAGCGCTTGCAACCCACTTGAACTCAACATCGCTCCGAATCGCTCCATATTTCCTGAAATAAGACAAAAACAAGAAATAGTGAAAAGCATCGTAATATTGTCGAATAGTCGTGAAAAACGCGATATGGGCGATCAAAACGGCATGCAAACATGCAGAAAAAAGGTGTAAAATATGGAGTGATCAAAATCCCCCAAGCTTACCTCTTACTCGTCCTCGAGGAAGATAAGTAAAGAGACGAACTCGGGAGATGAAAACAAAGGAAATGAAATGAAAGAAAAAGAAAGAACACGAGGTGGAAGGGGTTGCTAGATTATTCTCTCGGATTTCAAGCCATAAACTATACATCATGATAACTTGGAAAATACGAATCACATGCTATAAGGATTTCAAATCTTACTTAGATATGGTACTTGCAAGCTTTTAAGAACAATAAGAGGGACTCTCTAAATTCATACAATCAATTCATATCCACATCACGCATTTCATAGAATTTAATATACGAATGTTGGCGATGCACTTTTCAATCAAGAGTTATAAATGAAGCATATACGATACACACCAATCATGCAATAGAGAATAGAATAAGAGTCATGGCATTCACATATTTCTTTCAAATCATGAAAAATCTCCATATCTAATATATTTTGCAAAGTTTAAGCATTATCGAATATTCCCATTCATGCACGTCTCCACTCTAATGTCATACTCACTTATTTGGTCAAATGAATTCATCCCCCAAGCTTAGCTTGAGGTGTCGCATCCAAAGGAATATAATAGTGGAAAATGGGATTTTTGCCTTGGTTTTCCCAAGTATTTTGTGGCTCCAATAATGAGAAAGAGAAATATTTTTTTTATATTTTGGACTTTGTTTCTCATTTTTCTTCTTGGATTTTTGTAGGAGCAATTTGATTTGTATTTTTGATTTTTGGCTCCTTTTTGGCTTTTTGGACTTTTTTGGAACAATCTTTTTCTTTTGTAGGGATTTTTGGAAATAGATGCGATATAAGTAGCTTTAGGAGGTGAACTCAAGTGACATGTAGAGAATAAAAAGATATATGTGGAGAAAGAAATAATGTGGCACTCGGTTCACTCTAAGATGTGCACGAACGGTTCAATAAAATAATACTTCAACTAAAACTCATATGTAAGCATGGATATTCTCAATCATTTCAATAAATAGTTAAGTCAAGCAGTAAAGTTTACAACCATATCAGGCATGCAACAGAAGGTGAATAAGACAATAAAACTGATGCTTCAGATATACTAATGATGCGTGAATCTTGGTGCATTTCCAACAAAAGCATACCAAACACTAATCCATACATTCGGATTCAATTAATATCATGCATTCATGTAGAGGAATCATCAAAAGAAATAGGTTTGCAAGCACATGTGAATAGCAAGACTATGGAATACTCAAAGTAGCATGGCAATGAATAATAAGCATCGTAATGGTTGCTAAAGCAATAAGAGATATCATCATACGAAACGTATCTAGCAAAAGGAGAAAAAGAAAACAAAGAAATAAAAATAAAAAAAGAGGAAAGAAAAGAAAAACAAGCATACAATATGATGCATGAACACACATAAAAGGAAAATAAGATGGAAAAAAAATCAAAAAGATGATGCAAAATTTTTAAAAACCCTAAAATAAAGTAAAAATGCAACTAATGCATTTGAATGGCATGGAAATGTACTCCCCCAAGCTTAGACTTCACATTGTCCTCAATGTGATCATAATGGAAGAATATAAGGAACAACGGTAATAATAAGGGGGTGAATGAAAAATGATGAAATGAATGACATGAAATCCTAATGCAACTACATGCACATGCAATGATGCATGAGTGCGCTTTCCCCCAAGCTTATACCAAACAATCCTATTCAAATGACTCAATCAAAAATGTCATGGCTTTGCAAAGCGTGATCAAGTCAAATGAATAAGAAAGTGAGTATTCACTTGAAAGAAATGATCGATGGTGGTGAGCAAGAGGATGTGGCGTATTAAAACATGAAGAGGGCAATTAATATATATAATGTGTTTGGGGTGTAAAAATTTTTGTTGCCGTCATATGAGGTGATATTTATTCAAGCAAATCTATACGGTCCTCTCGCTGTCGAGATGATTCGTGTTTATTTAAAGCATAAAAATTTCTACACTACTGGATTGATATCACCTATAGCAAAAGGCGGATCCAGTATCTTTGCCGGTGCAGGCAATTGCTCCAACTGCTCTTTCCGTGGTTCTGCCAGATGCGTATGTCCACGGATACCAACGAACTCTAGAAATGCATCCTCCAGCATTCCCACAAGGACTCCACCTGTACCCTGCAGAGAATAGGATGCATCAGTTCGCTGCAAAAAATTCACCCTCGTAATAAAAGTATTACAAAGAGGATCGTCTATAGAAATATATGAAATAAATAGTGGTGGACGATACTTCCCTGGAAATAATCCAATATCCACCCGTGCTGTGATAGCTGTCTCCATGGTGTCCTTTCTAAGCTGCTCAGGTAAATCTAGATCATAGGTGTGGACCTCCTCGACAGGCTCGTCAAAATGTGACACATCCAAGCATACCTCCGGTCCATAATCGTATGTGTGCTGCAAAAGGTATGACGTGTCAAAAATATCTGAATCAAAATAAATATCGAAAGTAATACATGATTCAGAAATGGAGTGGGTAAAAATATCTCCCTGAGTGGTAGCAGTAGGCTCTGTGGGATAGTCCTCGTCGTCAGTGGAAGGATGAGGTGGCTGCGGGAGATAGTGCTCGGGATCATCATGAATGGATGTGTCCTCGTCCTGATGTATGACCTCCTCTGTGATAAGCTCTGGCTCGACAGTGTGCCCCTTTGCCTTCTCATCAACGATAAATGTAGGCTCTCTCTGGAATGGTGATGCTGGCTGCTCATGTGTGTCAACTTGTGGGGATGCATCATATGGATGGGAATGCCCGTGAGCAATCCAAAAATTTAATCTATCCTCCTCAAGACCGACATGGATGTCCTCCTCAATTGTTCCTGCAGCTGAAACATGATTCATAACAAAATCTGCAAATCGTAGATCAAATGCATCACCTGCTGTAATGCTCTCTAAACCGATGAACCTCACTGACTCCAAGAGGCCCTCCAATAAGTTCTGAAATGCTTCATCCTCAAAATTTGTGGTCCACATAATACCATCCATAACACCTGATAAACAAAGATAAGTACCTGGAGAAAAATATCAGTGGCACAAAAGAATATAGAAATGGTAGTAATGGTGGCAGGGGTGAAAATTTCTTTTAAATTTTTAAAAGCCTAATCAACCTAATTGTGACAAATTGGCACCCAACGGGAAATACCTCCCCGGCAACGGCGCCAAAAACTTGATCGGCCCCGGATATACACCCGGAGAACGATTGTAGTTTTACCGCAAGCACACGGTCAAGTGACGAGCGGGTATCGAACCCGAGGAGGTGGTGTTGGCTCCAATCTATCCTAGGTTGGTTTGACTACGAAAGTTTTATTGGTGGAGATGGTTATGGAATGATATAATGGAAATGGTGGTGGATGTCGGTGTCGGTGATAAAGAAGTCAGATAAAGTATCGATTCAAATACAATACAATAAAAGAGTCTAGAGCTAGGGAATCCCCACTACGGATCATCATACATCATTGTAAATAGTGAATCTCAATATTACTAGGCTTGTGTTGAGGTGAACTAGTCGTAACTGAATAGAGAACCAAGCTCACGCTCTCGCGCTATTGCCGGTCTATAGCAACCCTAGGATAGGGCCCAATCTCTTGCAAACCCTAGCCTAAGCCGCTAGCATTAGGATCGACATCATCATTCAATCGCCCCTCGAGCCCACTGACGTGCACCCCGGCTTGCTATCCGCAAATGGCCGGGGGACCCGCGAGGGGTTTAGAAATTTATAACCGCAAGCGCACGATGTTGTAGTATGGCTTGGGGGTCGAACACAGGGAGGCGAGGTTGTGCTTGAGTCAAGTAGGACCTAAGTCACCCCGGGGGGTGAGCTAGACCGAATCGGTAAATGGTTGTCACGGAAAGAAATAAAGGGTATGAACAATAAAGAAATAAACCCGGGACTTTGGTTTCCGCTCCGACGAGTGGCTCTCGCCGATACGGCCTACAGGTATGGATAGCGATCGGAATTAGGGTCTAATGGTGGGACGTTGCCTCTGAAAGTGGTACCGGCATCCCATGGGCCCGATATTCCGGTCGGTGCCCAGTATGATACACCGGACTTCCTGGATTCGATCAGTGGGCACTCCCGTGTCCATTAACACTGATCGATTCCGGGAGCACTAAGCTCGCAACGATAACTCCCAACGTCTCATCCTGCCGCTCCCGCGTGCTAGGATTCGACGTCTACGCTATGGGCGTGAGCTATGGCTAGGGAGTCAACCGCCAAGTTTATTCCCCCTTGACCCAACGGTCAAAGGCGGTCTTTTTCCCGCCGATGACAATGAAACACCCTGTGTAACCGTTAGATACCTAATCCCTATCGATTTCCTAACTCTATGGACGCATCGGGAAGAGCCTCCGAAGGGGTTTCCACCAAAATCCCAGATTTGGGAACTCCTCACAAAAATCCATTAAAAAGCGATCTAAATAAAAATTAACCGTTGGAATCATAATCGGACAATTGGAATGCAGAAGTAATAGAGTAGATAAGACAATACTAAAATTTGAGAAAGATCTGAAAACTTACAAAAGAGTAACAATTACAGCCGTCACAAATGGAAAAAACAGTAAAAAACTAGCAGCTCTCCGTTTTTGGAACCCTAGGGGTTCTATTTATAGACTCTCGCATCACCCGATCGGTTGACAAGTCAACCGATCGGTTGATCCGTTACAAAATAATAACAGAAAATGGCGAGCTTTCACCCGGTCATATGAACCGGTCGGGTGAGTTCTTGAGTGACCGGTTGGATCTTAGCGCCGTCGGGTGAAACGATCGGTTTGGTGCCCGTGTCTTCAGCTCCTCATCTTCAGCTACAGATGAACCGATCGGGTGAGAGTCACCTGATCGGTTGGCATTTTGCTCGAAAAGACAGAGAATAAGCCCCCGCTGAACCCGTCTGTGAACCGGTCGGGTGACTTCCATGTGAGCTCCGGCTGAGACCGGGTGGTGCACGCGTGCATCACCCGATCGGTTGGAGATGACCAACCGACCGGGTGAGGGGCTGAAAGATGAATTTTTCGACGTTTGACCCCCTGGATCACGCGTGACTCTTCCCGTTGCTCCAGGGACTTGGGATATCATCGTTAAACGTCCCCTACGTGGTCAATCCCCTGCAATCATGGATAAACAAAGAAAAGTGAAAGAAAACGAGAAAATACAAGAAAACGATTAAAAGACGGCGGAAAAACACGGAGAAACACAAAAGAAAACGTGCGTGAATATATGAAATATAAATGCACGTCAAAATCCCCCAAGCTGAACTCTTCCTCGTCCTCGAGGAAGACGAGTGAGAGTAGGAGCTCGGAGGGAGAAAATAGAGAGGAAGAAAGAAAAAGAAAACTCTAAATCCTAGATCGTCCGTCAGAGCCAACAAAAATAAAAAACGACACACCAAGCAAGCAAACGTCAAATCACACCACCAAACCTAGGAAAACGAGTCCAAATAAGTGTCGTGGGCCCACGCGGTGAAGCGCGAGTGAGTGCGGTCATGTGCTAGCCAACAGTGTCGCTTTCTACAATGTGCCATGAGCTCATATACGCAAATCTAGCAAATGACCCAAATACCGATTCGAATTGAATTAAGCGGCGAATATATAGTTCAAGCATGCATGAGAATAGAGGGAATCGAAACATATCATGCGTCAGGGACTCCACAACTAGGGTTAAGGAAATCACGCCACTATAGCCTAGATACTAGCTAAAAAGTTCCTAAGCCAAGTGTTTTCGAAAACGATGGGGGTTGAGATGATGCGGAGTAGAACACTCGGTGCAAATTCTCGCCTTCCCTTTATTCTCGGTAAGTAGGAAAAAATATTCACACGGGAATTTTTTTGGGTTTTGGGCATTTGTATTTTTTTTGGCTTTACAAAATTTTTCTTTTCTTCTCTTTTTGGGTTTTTCTTTTCCTTTTTTCTATATTTTTTTGGATTTTGGGGGTTTTGGCTATACACATGTGCACTCTCCCAAGTGGGAGAACGGTACACGACGAGGGGATTTGCACCAAGTAAAACAAAAAGAAGTCGAAATCTAAACACTCGGGCAAAGGAAACTATTCTCGCTAAATAGAGCATAGGCTAAATGGGTTATCCTAGTCCTTAATTGTGGAATCCCGACGCATGCGAATTGAAATATACGATATAAATTTAGCATGCATATAATGGAAGCAAGTACCGCATATTCAAATCAAAGCATGAAAATCTAGGGGTCATTCCTGGACAGGTATATAAAATAAAATCACCAAGTAGAAGCACATCAAATAGCTAGTCACGACGCACGACTCACAAAAAAGGCTAAGTGGACCCATGATGCGTGAAATGCAAGAGGGCTCGAAATCCTAGGGTTAGTGAGTGTGATTATCGATGCAATGCTAGGTGTGTGTGTGATTTTGTGGCGATTCATCATAGGATTCATCTCTAGGAGAAAGAGCTAAAAAGAAGAGAAGAGAAAAACAAAGAAAAAATAAAAACACGATGAAAACGACACAAAAAACGAAAAAGAAGGACTCAAATGACGCACAAAGTGCGACTCCCCAAGCTGAAGTTTGCATTGCCCTCAATGCAATATGAGTGAGAACGGGAGGGCAATGAAGATGGGGGGATACGCACTGACACAGAAAGAAATGAAAATGAGGAAAACACATAGATGAAACTGAAAATAAAGAAAGATCAAAATCAAAATCAAACAACACGAAAATAAAAATAAAACCACACGACACGACACTCAAAAAAATGAAAAACATGCACACACACACACACACAAAATATGAGAAAAACAACAAAACACGACAGCACACCAAAAAGACGTCCCCCAAGCTAGACCTGACAGTGCTAGCGAAATGATATGATCAGTGAAATGCAGAGATATGCAAGGGGGAGTCAAAAACAGACAAGGAGAAATCAGAAAGAAGGAGAAGGTGAGTCCTCGTCCTCCTCGGAAGAGGGTGTGGATGGGTGGTCGGGGGAGGCTGGGGGTGTGCAGAGAAGTGGGGAATGAGGCGGAGGAATAAGGGCATCGGTGGTGTGAACAATGGGAGGAGTGTCGGTAGAGGTGGGTGGTGGTGGTAGGAAGGCGATCAAGGCGGTGGTGAGAGGAATAGAAATGGAGGAAGAAGATGCGGTGGTGACGGTAGTGGGAGGTGGTGGGAGGGATCTGGAGCGCACCGGCAATTTCCTCCGGCGCACATATGGAGTGACGGAGGAGGAGGGAGGAGGTAGCGTGGGTGCGATGGAAGTGGTCGGGTGGGGTGAAGTGGATGCCGGGACGGGAATAGATGAGGGAGGAGAAGAATGTGGTGAGGGGGGTGATGGATGTGGGGATGAGTGTGAGGGTGGTGGAGAAGATCGCCGAGGTGGTGAAGGTGGAGGTGGTGAAGGTGGAGGAGGTCCGTGGATATGAGTGAGAAGGCGAAGAATGGCGGCCACGTTCCTCTCAAGTGCGAGGAAACGTGGGTGAGTGAGGAAAGAGGATGGGGATGGGTCCGAGGAGGCAGAGGACATGGCGAGCTCACGAAGGGCAGTGACCTCCCTCTCTAGACCCAGACGGGCAGAGACCTGACGGCGACCAAAAGATGTGGACTGACGAGAGGCAGAGGTGGTGCCGCCAGGGAAGGTGGAAGTGGTGCCGGCGGCGGTGGTCATTCCGGCACAGGAGACAAGGCCAGAAATGGCTGCAAAGAGGTGCTCAGATGTGATGGGCCCCGGAGCAGAAACAGGACGACTCGGGCCAGCCCCTAAATCTCCCCCAGACGCAGGGATATCCTGCTCGCCTAAGTGGGCGGCAGGGGACGGTGGTCTGCGTGCGTCTGCGGGAAGGAAAGGAAGATTCAACCCCGCTAAGAAGTCGGGATCAGGTGGGAAGGTCCAATCTCCCACAAGAGCAATGGTCATGCGAGCGGGGTTGGGGAGAATGGTGTAAGGGGCTGGGGGGTGGCCATAATTGAAGATGAAGCGGCCATCTGAGTGGGGTCTAATCATGTGGATGTGCCGCAGGACATCAATATCAAGCTGTGAGGGTCCTGCGGCAGCTGTAAGATTGTTGGGGACGGCAATATTAAATTGGTGGTAAGAGCAGATGATAGTTATGATGCCCCCACAACAAAACTTCCCCTTACCGGCCCGGCTGATCTCGAGTAGCTTGTAAACAAGCCAATCGCCGCCATGGATGGGGACGGTAGGGGCCCTGAAGCTAATTCCATTATCGTCCCGGACAAAAGGGAAAGTCATGGCCCAAAGGATAAAAAGGTCAGGGATAGTCACGGTGCCGGACTCGTCCCTGGGAAAGAATGCAGATGAAATGATCCTGTGGGCCAAACGAAACACGGGATGAATGATGGAGGAGGCCTTGGCCCTTCCTCGGGGATAGTCATGGAACATTGTGAGGCGGAACCAGAATTGATCGACATCAAACTCGGGCGTGTACCCGTAGTGTCGGATGGAATCATCCCCAAGATTGGGAAAACCAAATATATCATTAATCGTGTTCAGATTTGTGGTGACACTCCTGTTACGCACCCTGAATTTAATGATCGACCCGGACTCCCAAACAAGTGTGGAGAGAAATTCGAGGGTGAGTGCCGGGTAGGATACGGCAGATGCATTAAGAAAGGCCAACCATCCTAAGTTAGCGAAAAGAGATTTGACCTCGGTGAAGACACCGAGATCGACAAGTGTTTGTGTGTGTGGGAACTTAGTAGATAGATGCCCTCGAGCATCGAGCCTACGGTAAAAATCCTTGTGCTCCTGGTTCCGAAAGATATACCCATGCGGGCCCAACATTGGGTCCACAGGGGGGATAACAGGCGGGGGAGGGCCAAGTGTAAGTGCTCGTGTACGAGAAGGGGGACGTGTTTGTTTTCGTCTCTTTCGAGACGGTTCCTCCTCCCGCAAAATTTCCTTCCCCTTGTCCTTATCCTTAGCCATGCGTGAGTGTGCGTGTATGAATGAGTGCAAAAAAGCAATGGATGCACACTAACACAAGCAAATCGAGCAAGCACGATTTATAGGGCAAATATAGAAATATGAGTTTAGGAGCGAGTGTACCCAAGCGAAATGGCGAAGCTTGCTCGTAGATGTCCCCGCACTGTGCAACGAGAGTAGCGTGGAGCCGCGGCGATCTCTTTCGGCAAGAATTTTTGAATGGGCGGGGTTGGGGGGGGAATTAGGTCAAAACTCGAGATGAAAAAGGGGGGAGAGGGTGAAGATGATGGAATGGTTGATGGAGGAGGTGGAGAGAAGGAGTAATGGAGGAGTAGAGGACGTTGGGGGGGGGTGAGAATCGGCCATTGGGGAGGAGTGGCAGGCGAAACGACGGCGATTTTGGCGATCGGGCGAGGATGGAAATGAACGGGTGGTCGGGGGTTTATATAGGGTTTTAAGTCGAACCGATCGGGTGACTTGTCACCCGATCGGTTGACGGTTAGGTCGAAAATTCTTGCCGAAGAAGTGCTACAGGCGAACCGGTCGGTTGACTTGTCAACCGATCGGTTGACTTGTCAACCGATCGGTTGACTTGTTAACCGATCGGTTGGCCGCTCCACTCATTTTCCCGAGAATTGTGGGCTGCTCACCCGGTCGCTTCAACTGATCGCGCCTGAACTCAACCGATCGGTTGGTATTCCCCAAAAATTTCCCGAGAGTTCTCCACAGCTCACCCGGTCTGTCACCCGGTCTCTCCATTCTTCAACCGATCGGTTCATTTGGGGACAGATCTCGGCTTGTATCTGATACATCCCAACCGATCGGGTGAGTTATCAACCGATCGGTTGGGGCTTTGTTTCCTGCAAAAACCAACAGATTGTCTAAGTCCCTGAACGGATGTTCTCGCGGCTGACTTTATTTATAAAAGTAGATAAAATAAAGTTGAAAATAACACTAAAAGTGGGCAAAAGTTCAGAGCATGGGTTGCCTCCCATGAAGCGCACTTGTTTAACGTCGTTGGCTCGACGCCCGCAAGAGATGTTCACGGTGGTTGATACGGGTGATGCCCGAAGTTCGGCATCTCTTCTTCATTAGAGCTGAAGGCCTTTGGAGTAGTCAGCGGCTGGAGGAATATTTGTTCGACTACCCTCTCCTTGATCTTGGGATCCGGGGGCTTCTCTTTTGTATTGGCGCTTCCCGCCATCTTCTTTAGGATCCGGACCTCGTCTTTAGTGAGGTCCATGGGTTCTTTCCCCGTTCTCCTCGCAGGAGGAGCCTTGGGGAACCCGGGAGGGGTCGTACTTGCTGCACTCGCTTTTCCAGCAGCATCTTTGTCCTTGGGGCTGTCTCCATCCTCTGAATTCCCCAAGTCATCGGGGGGGGGGGGGGGGGGGTTTCTTAAGAGAATCTCCCAGGAGCTCTCTTCAGCAGCTTTTTCTTCTTCTACCTCCAGCAAATTACACCGAGGGTCATCTGGGGGATCGGGATACTTCATGGACAACCCCAGATCAAATTCAACTTTTTCTCCGCTGACGTTTAGAGAAAGTTTTCCGTTCTTTACATCAATTAAAACGCCAGCAGTGGCCATGAAAGGCCGTCCCAGGATGATGGGGGTGTGTGCGTCTTCAGGCATGTCCATGACTACAAAGTCCACTGGCACATGCACCCCTTTCACATTTATGGGGAGGTCATCCACAATCCCCACCGGATATTTGACCGACCGGTCAGCTAGTTGTAGGGTCATACCGGTGGGCTCCAAATCACCCATTCCTATCCTTTTGTACATCGACAAGGGCATCAAACTTACACTCGCTCCGAGATCGACGAGTGCACGATGAATCTTCACTGCCCCAATCGTGCAAGGAATGGAAAAGCTCCCCGGGTCTTTGAGTTTCGACGGATTTGCCCTCTGGATAAGAGCGCTACACTCCGCCGTCAATACTACTTTCTCCTTTCTAGACCCTCTCGTCACCAAATCTTTCAGGAATTTTGCATAGGAGGGGATTGTTTCGATTGCCTCTAGGAAGGGGATTTGCAGGCTCAGGTCCTTTACCATGGCGAAGAACTTGCCATATTTCTCATCAATTTTGGCCTGAGCTAACCGTTGTGGAAATGGCACAACGGGTTTGAACACTTTTGTGCTCCCTTCCTCCTTCTTCTTCTTCTTCTCTTCTTCAGAGACTCCCTCCGGAGTCATAGGATTTGATGACGAAGCACCGGCGTCGTTTGATTTTTCGATCGGTCGCTTAACGACCAACGGTGCTTCCGGTTTGTTAGGGGGCACTCTAGTAGGGATTTGTGTCCCGCTTCTCAGAACGATAGCGGACACATTTGCGTGCTCGTGCACGAGTGCCGATGTTTGGGTGGCTCCCCTCGAGTTCACCTCCGGTTGTGGCGGCAATTGGTTTTGTGTCCTTGCAAGATTCGCCACTTGTAACCCCAGCTGGGTTACTTGGTCCGTGAGGGCCCGCTGACCCATCTCCATCTTTTGATTGATCTTCTCCTGGTTGGTTATATACTGAGTCAAGAGAGACTCAACCGGAGAGACGGCCCTTTGTTGGCCATACTGCTGCTGCTGCTGATTCCTGGGGGTGTAAAATTGTTGTTGAGGTTGCTGCTGATATTGTTGCTACTGAATCTGACTCTGCTGTGGCCTAGCCGGCTGATATGGTTGTTGCTGCGGCTGCTGAGGCGGCGAGGGCTGAAATGGTGCACGGTAACCAAAGTTTGGGTGGTTCCGGTTGTTTGGAGAGTAGGCCGGGTTGGAATTGGTCCTTGGTGGATACGACGCATTTCCCGTGGGGTTGTAAAATAGTGCGCTCGTCTGATCCAATGGTGGTGAGATGTCACCACCGTCGAATTCCCCAAAGAATTCGGACTCTACCGCTGAAACCTGCTGTGTACCGGCCCCACCGGCTCCTACCATTAGTGCGGAGATCTGGGTCGAAAGCAAGTCGATCTTGCTTGAAAGTTTGTCGACGTCCTCGACTCTGTGTATACCCCCAGACCTGGGTGTGGCCCTCTCGTCACACCACCGCTCATTGTTGGATGCCATATTTTCTAGAATATGTCCGGCATCTTCCTCGCTCCTAGACATGAAGGAACCCCCAGCCGTGGCGTCCATAGAAGATTTCAGGTCATCCCTCAACCCATTGTAGAATAGATTAATAATCTGCCACTTCGGAAGCTCATGGTGAGGGCATCTTCTTTGCATCTCCTTCTACCTCATCCAAGCTTCATGCAAGGACTCGTGGCTGGCCTGGGAGAAGGAGGAGATCTCACTCCTCAACTTCATGGTCTTCCCCAGAGGAAAGAACTTTGTCAGAAAAGCATTGGAGAGCTTCTCCCAGGTATTGAAAGTGTTGGGGTCCTTCCCCCTTAACCATTGCTTGGCTTTGTCTCGCAGCGAGAAGGGGAACAGCTTCAGACGGATAGCCTCAGTTATGACACCATTAATCTGGAAAGTGTCACATTTCTCCAAGAAGGAGTCTAGATGCTCGATCGGGCTCTGCATGGGTGCACCCGCAAACTGATCCTGCTGGATCCACGTTACCAAGGACGGCTTCAGCTCAAAGCTTTGGGCCGTGATAGCTGGAGGACGGATGGCGGAAGTGGACACGATAGATGGCATCGAGTACTCCAGCAGAGACTTTTGAGGCGGGGTGTTCTCCTCCATGGATTCGGGATCCTCTCTTCTTCGCTTCTCGGCGGCCAAACACCTAAGGGTGGCGTTAATCTCTGGATCGAGGGGAATCAAGTCGTCAAGACTTCTTGAACTCCTGCGCATGAAAAACAACAAACACCCGTGAAGCGACAAGTGGGAAAGAAACAGATAAAGTAAGAAATAAAAATGAGAAAAATAAAAAGGAAAAAGGAGAATGTGAAAATTATCGCGGGGTAGGGACGAGAGCTAGACACGAGGGTTCAAGAGATCCTAAAATAACAAGCACGTTGCCTCCCCGGCAACGGCGCCATAAACTTGACGTGCACCCCGGCTTGCTATCTGCAAATGGCCGGGGGACCCGCGAGGGGTTTAGAAATTTGTAACTGTAAGCGCACGGTGTTGTAGTGTGGCTTGGGGGTTGAACACAGGGAGGCGAGGTTGTGCTTGAGTCAAGTATGACCTAAATCACCCCGGGGGGCGAGCTAGACCGAATCGGTAAATGGTTGTCACGGAAAGAAATAAAGGGTATGAACAATAAAGAAATAAACCCGGGACTTTCGTTTCCGCTCCGACGAGTGGCTCTCACCGATACGGCCTACGGGTATGGATAGCGATCAGAATTAGGGTCTAATGGTGGGACGTTGCCTCTGAAAGTCGTACCGGCATCCCATGGGCCCGATATTCCGGTCGGTGCCCAGGATGATACACCGGACTTCCCGAATTCGATCAGTGGGCACTCCCGTGTCTATTAACACTGATCGATTCCGGGAGCACTAAGCTCGCAACGATAACTCCCAACGTCTCATCCTGCCGCTCCCGCATGCTAGGATTCGACGTCTACGCTATGGGCGTGAGCTATGGCTAGGGAGTCAACCGCCAAGTTTATTCCCCCTTGGCCCAACGGTCAAAGGCGGTCTTTTTCCCACCGATGACAATGAAACACCCCGTGTAACCGTTAGATACCTAATCCCTATCGATTTCCTAACCCTATGGACGCATCGGGAAGAGCCCCCGAAGGGGTTTCCACCAAAATCCCAGATTTGGGAACTACTCACAAAAATCCATTAAAAAGCGATCTAAATAAAAATTAACCGTTGGAATCATAATCGGACAATTGGAATGCGGAAGTAATAGAGTAGATAAGACAATACTAAAATTTGAGAAAGATCTGAAAACTTACAAAAGAGTAACAATTACAGCCGTCACAAATGGAAAAAACAGTAAAAAACTAGCAGCTCTCCGTTTCTGGAACCCTAGAGGTTCTATTTATAGACTCTCGCATCACCCGATCGGTTGACAAGTCAACCGATCGGTTGATCCGTTACAAAATAATAACAGAAAACAGCGAGCTTTCACCCGGTCATATGAACCGGTCGGGTGAGTTCTTGAGTGACCGGTTGGATCTTAGCGCCGTCGGGTGAAACGATCGGTTTGGTGCCCGTGTCTTCAGCTCCTCATCTTCAGCTACAGATGAACCGATCGGGTGAGAGTCACCCGATCGGTTGGCATTTTGCTTGAAAAGACAGAGAATAAGCCCCCGCTGAACCGGTCTGTGAACCGGTCGGGTGACTTCCATGTGAGCTCCGGCTGAGACCGGGTGGTGCACGCGTGCATCACCCGATCGGTTGGAGATGACCAACCGACCGGGTGAGGGGCTGAAAGATGAATTTTTCGACGTTTGACCCCCTGGATCACGCGTGACTCTTTCCGTTGCTCCGGGGACTTGGGATATCATCGTTAAACGTCCCCTACGTGGTCAATCCCCTGCAATCATGGATAAACAAAGAAAAGTGAAAGAAAACGAGAAAATACAAGAAAACGATTAAAAGACGGCGGAAAAACACGGAGAAACACAAAAGAAAACGTGCGTGAATATATGAAATATAAATGCACGTCACCCACTCTCGTGCAAACTTGAGTTACGATCTAGGTTGTGATAGTTCGTATTCGTCCAATCTCTTGCAAACGAATATGGGTATATATTTATAATAAAAATCCTAACTTTGGTCCAATCTCTTGCAACCAAGTCTAGAGAATCTCGATTATAAACCTAAATCGAATATCTAGGCCTTCCCATCGATTAGAATCCAATCTCTTGCAAACCCCAATCGATGGAAATCCCTAGCTATCCGTAATAAATCAATCACAACCTAACCCATTTAGCAATTCTAGCAACAAAGAGATTAATTCATCACAAATCTGAAATTAGATCCATAGGGTTCATCCCCATGCCCTAGAACAACAAATCTATTCAAGCATAGCAATAACGATATGAGAATCAATAAAAAATCATTGCTTGCATACAAAAAGATAGAAAAACAAAGATTCAAATAACAAGAACAAAATACTTAGCTTTGATGAAGATCTTCAATCTAAATACAAGCTTTTAGATCTAAGAGGGGGCCTAGGGCATGGCCTAACCTCTAAAATAATCACTAAGAAAACATCATGGGAACCCCTTCTAATGATGGCTACAAACCCCTTATATAGCCCCCAAAAAACCTAGCAAATAGCCCTAAAAAGCCTCCGAAACCCGCGCCCGAAATCATGTCCGCGTGTAAGTTAAGTTCTGGGCAGGCAGCGACTCTGCCGAGTGGAAAGCTCACTCGGCCGAGTGGGAATTCCTGCAGAATTTCCAGAAAACAGCACTCTGTCAAAAACTGGCAAAAACTGGTCACTCGGTCGAGTGGGAATCTCACTCGGCCGAGTGGAAATGTTACTCGGCCGAGTGACAATGACATGCGAATTCTAGCACTGCAGCATCGACTTGCAGAAATTCTCCAGATTTCATCCGACCTCCGATTGACGCATTCTTGGCGGTGTTGGAACGTCATGAAGTCTATTATCCATAAAAAATATGAGAAAAATACTTTGACCTCTGAAATGATAGCAGATTTCAAAAGAGTGAAAGGTTGTCTGAAAATCTGGGCGTGTGTGTCATTGGCGTCACTCGTTCGAGTGGAATTCTCCACTCGGTCAAGTGGGCTTCTCTACTCGGCCGAGTAGGTCTCCAAAGGATCTCTGAAAATTCCAGTAACTTCGGCCTTTCCCCTTAACGAAAGATCGGTGTCACCGACCAAGAAGAAGATAGGAACAAGTTCTAGCTTGGGGGATTTATCCCCCAACATTACCCATGATGAGGGGGCATCGAGGAAGACCGATGATCATCACGACCCAAATCCAAGCGGCCTTCCCGGTAAGTTTGACGGGCGCATCTCGTATGCGCCGAACATCACGAGCTAAATGAATACCTTAAGGGGTCGAGCTCACGACCTTAAACGAGTGCTTGTCGGGAGGCAATCCGACGGTTTTTGCATTGTTTTTATTTTATTTTCATTTTTGGTTTAGCCTTTTATTAGTTTTTAGAGTCTTATGTCCATGAAAATCGTGACAACGGGTCTTAATTTTCATGACAGGAAAAGGAGAAAGGGAAACCAATCATATGGAGGATGATCGAGGCAAGGAAGAGCGCTCCAGGAACGTGCTCAGGCCTTAGGATGAGGAAGAAACAGACTGGAGGAAGAAAAACAGAAACCCGAGCGAAAACAGAGAGCCGATGCAGAAAACGGGACTTCACTCGGCTGAGTAGCTTATGCCACTCGGCCGAGCAAAGAATCCACTCGGCCGAGTGGAGCACCAAACAGGGAAGTTTCTACAGACCAACTCTCTGTCACTTTCTGTAAGTTTTAGTTTTAATTGCCACTCGGGCGAGTGACTTGTCACTCAGCCGAGTGGAACAGACACCCTCCTAGCTCAAATATTTCTGAGTGGCAGAGCCACTCGGCCGAGTGGAGTCTTTCCATTCGGCCGAGTGAAGCAACGCCACTCGGCCGAGTCGTAAGTGGCAATGAGGTTTTTGAAATTTTTTTTCATTTACGCACTCGGCCGAGTGACATTGTCACTCGGCCGAGTCGTAACAAATCCTATATATATGCGGCTGTGGGCTGCGCGAAAATCGAAACAAAAAATCCCCCAATTCCGCCCGAGCCGCTGTCGCTTGAGCTCCCTCGCCCACTGCGACCGCTACCGCGCCCGAGCCCACCCCCCTTCACCGACGATTGCCTGCCCGCGACCGCCGACGACCGACCGCCAACTCCCCTCGCCGGCGCCGGCCGCCACCGTCTCCGTTCACGCTGTTTTGCCCCAAAACACCCCGTTTCTCCCCGTTTCTCATGATTCGTATGCCCGTTGAGCCCCTAACCCAAATTAATTTTTATATCTATCTATTATCCCCCATCTCCCCCATATATATTGAATATTACTCGCTGATTTGATCGTTTGATTTGCAGGCTAGCTTGGGGGAGCTTTGGGGAGCTTTTGGATGCACTTTGAGCTTCGCGGCGGAGGCGTCTCTTTGCACACACTACTTATTGCTCTCGCGGCGTGTTCAGGTACACTCGTTCCATCACTTAGCACGCCGCATTATATATTTGGTTGGGACACGTCTCGCGGCACACATGCCGCCGCGTACTAGGCCACGTACACGGGGATCCGTTGCCAAGCGGAAGAGGACCGATGATCCTGGTTCCTCTTCTGCTAGGGAGGACTCCCCTCCACCTAGCCCGCCACCGCCACCACCACCCACACAGTCGATCCCTGCCGATCATGTCCCTCCACCCGCTCCCGTCGTCAGGCCGATGGGGATTACGTTTCGAAATGACGCACACTGCGCCAGATTCGAGCGTATCTGCCATCGCTCGATAGTACCCTCTAGGTTTGCACACCTAGCCGACCTTGACCGCCTAGGGGTACTCGAGGGGCTTCTCACGTTGTACGACAATGTGGGATGGCGTGACTTTTTGTCGGTGTCGGCGGATACTTACATCCGTCCGACACTAGAGGTCTTGAGCTCTATTGACCGGACCCCTGGAGGATGCACCTTCCGCTTGATGGATCGAGAGTGCGAGATCACTCTCGACATGCTTAGAGCATTCTTCCAGTGGCCCGCCGTCCATGTCCCTGACCGCGCCTACGCTCCCACGCCCATCCCACCCCCGTCGTTCGACAACCGCACATTCTGGACATGGATCACGGGATCCCCACTTGCCTTTGACCCTAGTAGGGCCAAGGCCTCAGCTATCCTGCACCCCTGACTCCGCATTACACAGCGCCTCATGGCGACTACTTTCCTAGCGAGGTACGAGCCCGGGACCATGTCTACGCCAGAGCTATAAATGCTCTACGCGATGACTCGCCCTAGGGTTCTGGATAGGGGTAGCAACGAATTGGTCCCCGTCGTCGAGATCGACATTGCTAGTTGGTTTTTGGACCGCATCATCATTTCGGTGAGCGCTCGCTCACCTATCTGTTGTGGCGGTCTGATCAATCTTTTGGCCCTTATGACCGACGTGGACCTACCTGACGACTTGTGTCGAGCTCCGGGCCCCACCTCACTTTTGATAGATGTTATGGCCTAGATGAAGATGCTTCGTCCCCACGGTCGCCAGCACTGGGTGTGGTTGCACGTTCCCTTCAGCGCTGACTACATGGTTCTCCCGAGCCCCGCTCAGACACACATTGGACCGGCTCACGGGGACTGGATTCCAGCGATGGATCTTCTTATCCCCGCCACCTACGTGCTTGAGCCCGAGGGTGCTGAGCAGGCACCCCCTGCACCCCCTGCACCCCCTGCACCCCCTATCGACCCCATGATCCCTCAGCCCGCGCCTGCACTTTCTGCACCTCCCGACACCTCTGTCCACACGTCTGTTAGTGTCGGGAGCACTTTAGCTGAGCACACCACCACCACCACCACTGAGCCGATGTCCGTTGAGCCTATCACCTCTCTGAGTCCCGAGCATCCACCCACCATTCTTGAGAGTGGTGAGTCTTCCTTTTCTGATGCTGTGGAGACCCTCTCCCGATTACTGTCGACGACTCCTGGGGAGTCCACTTTTGTGCCCTACACAGCCTCCCCAGTCGTCGACCTTACGGTCTCCACCGCCCCTGTTTTTACCGAGAGCGTCGTGACATCTGTCCCCACTTCTGCGTCACTGACCTCTCCTGCTGTCTCGTCGCCCGTTTTGACTTCCACTGCTGCTGCTGCTTCCGCTTCGACACAGCCTGCGTCCCAGCCTCACACCAAGGCTGGGCATCACTTACCGAGCACAGCGCCCCTTCCACACTACCCTGCTAGCCCCATCCTATACACTGCCCACCAGAGACAGCCCCGCACCTCAACTGTTAGACCTGTGCGTCCCTCCGCTCCACCACCCCCTGACACTCTAGTTCAGAGCATTCATGCTCTTAAGGGGGCTGTTAGTGGACTTCGAGGAGACTTTAGGGCTCTCTCCGCCACGATCAGTTTCGTGCAGACCTGCGTCACCATGCTTCCCGATATTTAGGTTTGCATGAATCAGATTCTGGCGCGTCTGCCTCCACTACCCCCACCCACCCAGCAGATACCACACCCACCACCTCCACCACCTCCTCCACCACAGGACGGTGCTGGTGCAGCGCCACCACCAGCTTAGGCACACTCTTGATGCCTCTGATATTTTTGTCGTTTTTCTGACCATTTGTTCTTGGGCCTGGTGATTTTTTGCCCCCTCCTCCCGTACTATTTTGGTGCCTTCCAGATCATATCTTTTTAATATCTTTTTGGGAGCAAGGAAGAGACTATTTGGGGACACTTATATTTGCACCATCCTGATCTTTGCATGCATCCCATTCATTCACATCTTATTTTCTTTTTATTTTTCTTTCTTTTTCATCATGCATGCATCCTCACCCACCCTACCCACTTCACGTCTCTCGGTGTGCCACACTTCGCACATTGAGGACACTGTGCACTTCAGCTTGGGGGAGTGAGTTCTCACTCTTTTTACTTTTTTGCCACCCTTTATTTTTGATTTCTCACATTTTCTTTCCGCTTTTGCACTTATTTTCACCACTTTTCATTTTTTTATCATGCATCACGTTTTCTTATCCTTTTTGAGTATGCTGCATTGTATATATAGTTCCGTTTTCTTTTATCTTTATTTCTTTCATCTTTTGCTAGAGATGACTTTTCTGTGATGATGATGACGTGATGTTAGCTTATCTCTATGTGCATGCTATTTTGTCATGTCCTAGCTTTTGTTTCAGATATCATATGGTATGTTCTGCTTTGCATTTGAAATAGTAACCCACTTTTTTCTGTATGAATATGGATGAAATTCTGTTATTAGCTGATGTCTGATGATTCATATGTATGCTTTTCATAGACCAAGCTTCACGCATTGATTGCTTATATCTGGAGTACTGCTTTCCTTTCTCATTTCACTTCTTATTGCATGAATTGTACGCTTCACCTTCAGGTTGATTGAATGATTGCTAGGATGATATATCTGGACTAGTTTACTTTTTGAGATTAAACTGAGTAGATTATATTACTCTGCTGAAAGTTGTCATGCACGTCCTATAGAGTGAACCGAGAGATACATTTATTTCTTTCTCCACATATCTTGAGCATTATTTCTCTACTTAAAATTCATTGGTGAATCCTCCCCTTAGCAAGTCTATTATCGGCATTTCCCCCGCTATTAATTTTCATGCTCCAAATCCCCAAAATCAAAAAGAAAAAAAAATATGCTTGCATATCCTTCTCTCTTTTGATTTGGGATCGCTTATGTATATATGTTTATTCAAAAAAAAAGAGAAAAAGAGAAAAATTGAGAAAAAGAAAAGAAAAGAGAAAAGAAGTTCATAACGATCCCATCTCATACTATTTCTCTCTTTCTTCCCTCTTTTTGTTTTTATTTTTACCTTTTTTTGGAGCTTCAAAAGAAATGGGGAATGTACATATTGATTTGCTTATACCACCACGCTTATGTATAAGCTTGGGGGAGAGGATCCAATGATGTGTGAGAGAGTGACTACTTGACGGTGCATGACAACCTAGGCTAAGTAATCTTCTATACTCGGTGAGATTGCTAAAGTTTCACGAAATCCAGAAATCGACACTTAGCATTTATTTCATGAAAACCATACCTTTCTATTCTTACTATTCCATATCGTGTGATATCTCTTATACTCCTTATAGAAAGCATTCAATTGAAAAGTGTGTGATCTATGGTTATGCATACCACTTTAGATGCGTCAGACGATGCTAATCCTAGAATGATTCCATATTTCATACTATTTTGATATTTTCGGGGTTTTCTATTTCGAATGCATCATTATACTATGATATTGAAATAAGAGTGTGTGACATGTGTTTTACATTCGATGTATGCTATATGAGTAAGCAAAACCCACGTCCTGAGAAAAATGATCTAGCGCCCCCTTCTTCGCTTTCTATTCTATTTTTATTTTTTATTTTCCTTCTTTTCCATTATTTTGCCCGTCGGGTTTACTTTTTACTCATCTTCCTCGAGGACGAGTAAGAGGTAAGCTTGGGGGATTTTGATCACTCCGTATTTTACACCCTTTTTCTGCATGTTTGCATGCCGCTTTGATCGCTCATATCGTGTTTTTCACGATTATTCGACAATATTGCGATGCTTTTCACGATTTCTTGTTTTTGTCGTGTTTCAGGAGATATGGAGCGATTCGGAGTGATTTTGAGATCAAGAGGATTTGCACCCACTCCAGAGTGTCACCCAAGGCTCCTCTGAGGACTATTCAGCGATGGGAGGCAAGTGGAAGAGGAAGGAACTTCGTAGGAGCGACGAGGAAGCGAAACGATGAAGATTGGGCATTTGCAGCATCTCACTCGGCCGAGTGAATCACTCACTCGGCCGAGCCAGTAGACCACTCGACCGACCAGACCAGACATGCTCCAACAGAAGGAATTGGGCGTGCACTCGACCGAGGGATGATATCCCACTCGGCCAAGTATGAAGATCGCATCGCCCGAGTGGCATGGAAAATCCACCATCAAAAAGGCCGACTTACTGGAAATGTACAGGCTTTTGACGGTTCCGACTTGGCCGAGCAAGAAATGCCCCTCGGACGAGTGAGTAAAGCCACTCGGCCGAGTCACCTCCGAAGACAGACCCCCAAAATCCCGAACTTACTTTAATTGTACAGGGTTTGTCACTCGGCCGAGTGACATTTGTCACTCGGCCGAGTGAGCCGCCTCGCCTGCTGCGTAAACTGCGATTTCTGGGCTGCGCAGGGGCGTTTTTGTCACGATTTTTTGGACGATTTTGAGGGGTATTTAAACCTAGGTTTTGTCCTAGTTTAGAAGGACTTTTTGATACTTTTGGCAGCATTTTTAGAGAGCTTTTTAGATCAATAGATTTAGCTTTTCTCTTGGAGATTAAAAGGTTATTTTTGTTGGATGCTATTGGGTTCTCATTGGTTTGTCTCTCTCCTTATCAAAAACCCTATTTTTGTTGATAATTTCTCTATTGCAATGAATTGTGTTGATTTTGCTATTGAATTTCTTATGAATTGCATGATGATTAGTGAGTAGTTTTATTGTCCTAGGGCATAGGGATGAACCCTATGAACCCTATTTCTAAATTGTGATGAATTGGTGAAATTCTTGCTAGAATTGATTAGGGTTAGGTTGGGATTGATTAATTACGGATAGCTAGGGTTTTATATTGATTGGGATTTGCAAGAGATTGGATCCCAATTGATAGGAAGCCCTAGAAATTCGATTTAGATTTACGATTGGACTTTTCTAGAATTGGTTTGCAAGAGATTGGACCAAGGCTAGGGTTTTCAATCGTAATTCTATACCAATACCCGTTTACAAGAGATTGGACGGGTAGGAACTATCTCAACCTAGGTCGTAGCTCAAATTTGCACGAGAGTGGGCTCGAGATACGGTTGAACGATGATGTCATTCTTCACGCTAGTGGCTTAGGTTAGGGTTTGCAAGAGATTGGGCCCTACCCTAGGTTCTCTATAGACCGGCAATAGCGTGAGAGCGTGAGCTTGGTTCTACATTTAGTTGCGACTAGTTCACCTAAAATTCAAGTCTAGCAATGATGTAACCTACGAATCACAACGATGAGATACGGTCCGTAGCGGGGATTCCCTATCCCTAGGTGCTTTATTTCATTGATATTTCTATCGACATTCGAACGATTGTGACAATTTTACACCAAATTATTTTCGACCATTTTGATAGCTAGGTGATTGGAAAGAGACACTGTCATTGTTCCTCCCTGAGTTCGATACCCGCTCGCCACTACGCCGTGCGCTTGCGGTAAGACTACGATCGCTCGTCCGGGGTGCGTGTGCATACCGGGGCGTCGATCAGATTCAGATTTTGATGACTCATTACGCCTTTTGCAGGATACACATACATATGATCAAGAGGTATGATGGGACATATACAAGGAGGAGAGCGAGGAGTTAACACCCATGGATGCTATTGAATATGATCAGGAGGTGCGCTGGGTCGAGTCTGACGATGATGAGGACTTGCCTGATGAGACCCACACTTATACGCCAGAGTTACCTGAAGAACCTGAGGCGAACTACGAGCAGTTGGTTGATGTGGTGCACGAGAATAGAGATTTATTTCCAGGGAAGTGTTGTCAACCAACTTTAATTTTAAATACTTATGTTGATGACCCTCTTTGGAATACATTTATTTTGGGGGAGAATTATCCACATCAGATTGATGCGGCTTATCTCTTGCATGGTACATGTGGAGTCCTTGGGGAGATGCTGGAAGTCGCATTGCTGGAATCTGATGGAGTCCGTGTATACACGCGTCTGGCGGAGCCACGAAAGGAGCAATTGGAGCAGTTGCCTGCACCGACAAAGATACTGGATCCGCCTTTTGCTATAGGTGATATCAATCCAGTAGTGTAGTATTTTATGCTTTAAATAAACACGAATCCTCTCGACAGTGAGAGGACCGAATAGATTTGCTTGAATAAATATCACCTCATATGACGGCAACAATAATCTTTTACACTCCAAACCCATTATATATATTAATTGCCCTCTTCACATTTTGATATGTCCCACCATTTTGTTCACTACCATCGAGCATTTCTTTCAAGTGAAACTTTACTTTCTTATTCGTTTGACTTGATCTTGCTTAGCGAAGCCGTGACATTTTTGATCAAGTCATTTGAATAGGATTGTTTGGTATAAGCTTGGGGGAAGGCGCTTTCATGCATCATTGCAATTGCATTAGGATTTCATTTCATTCATTTCATCATTTTTCATTCACCCCCCTCATATTTATAGTTGTTCCTCATAATTACCTTTTATGATCACATTGAGGACAATGTGAAGTTTAAGCTTGGGGGAGTGTATTTCCATGCCATTTAGTTGCATTTTTACATCATTTTAGGATTTTTAGAATTTTTAAAATTTTTGCATCATCATTTCATTTTTTTTCCATCTTATTTTCCCTTTATGTGATCATGCATCATATTGTGTGCTTGTTTTTCTTTTCTTCTTTTCTTTTATTTTTATTTCTTTATTTTCTTTTCCTTCTTTTGCTGGAAATATTCCTTATGATGATATCTCTTATTGCTTTAGCCATCATCACGATGCTTATTATTTACTGCCATGCTACTTAGAGTATCTCATAATCTTGCTATTCACATGTGCTTGCTTATATATTATTTTGATGATTCCTCTATATGAATGCATGATACTAATTGAAGCTGAATGTATGCAATAGTATTTAGTATACTTTTATTGGAAATGCACCAATATTCACACATCATTTGTATATCTGAAGCATCTGTATTATTGTCTTATTCACCTTTTGTTGCATGCCTGATATGATTGTATGCTTTACCGCTTGACTTCACTATTTATTGAGATGATTAAGAATATCAATGCTTACGTATGAGTTTTAATTGAGGTATTATCTTATTGAACCGTTTGTGCATATCTTATAAGTGAACCGAGCATTACATCATGTCCTTCTCCACATATATCTTTTTATTCTCTACATGTCATTTGAGTTCACCTCTCAAAGCTACTTATACCACATCCATTCCCAAAAATCACATTCAAAAGAAAAGCTTGCTCCAAAAAGTCTAAAAAGCCAAAAAAAGCCAAAAAGGAGTCAAAAACCAAAAATACATATCATATAGCTCCTACAAAAATCCAGAAAGAAAAATGAGAATAAAAATGAAAAAGAAAAATATTTCTCTATCTCATTATTGGAGCCACAAAAATACTTGGGAAAACCAAGGCAAAAAGTCCATTTTCCCATATCCTTTTCCTTTAGATGTGATGCCTCAAGCTAAGCTTGGAGGGGTGAATTCATTTGACCAAAAGAGTGAGTACGCCATTAGAGTGGAGAGGTGCACGAATGGGGAAGTTTGATAATGCTGAAACTTCGCAAAATACTTTAGTTATGGAGATTTCTTATGATTCGATATAAATATGTGAGTGCCATGATTTATTCCATTCTCTATTGCATGCTTGGTGTGATTCTTATATGCTTCATTTAAAACTTTTGATTGAAAAGTGCATCGCCAATGATTTGCATATTAAATTCTATGAATTGCATGAAGTGTATACGGGTTGATCACATAAATTTAGAGAGTCCCTTTTGTTGTCATTGAAAGCTTGCAAGTACAATGTTTAAGTAAGATATGAAATCTTTATAGCATGTGATTCGTATTTTCCAAGTTATCGTGATGTGTAGCTTATGGCTTGATATCTGAGAGAATAATCAGCGACCACTTCCACTTCGTATTCTTTTTCGTTTTCTTATTTTTACCCCCCGGTGAGCTTTGTATTCGTCTTCCTCGAGGACGAGTAAGAGGTAAGCTTGGGGGATTTTGATATGCTCCTATTTTACATGATTTATCGCATATTTTCATGAATAGTTCACCCCCTCAAATTCCCATTTTATATGATTTTAGGCTATTATTTAGAACAATATGACTTTCGGAGTGTTTATGCCCATTTCAGGGATTTGGAGCGATATTGGAGTAATTTGAGGTCAATAAGACGATCGGCGACGTGAGAGCACCAAGAAGACTCATGATGACATGCTTGAGGTGCCAAAGGAGAAGACTAGAGGAAGAAAGGAGGAAGAGAAAGAGAAAGGAGAAGGCAAGAAGCAATCGAGGCAGATTCCCAGGCGATTCGACCGAGTAGCAACAGCTACTTGGCCGAGCTGACACGCAGAGTTCGCAAGGAAACGGCTACACCCTACTCGATCGAGTAGGGTGGCTACTTAGTCGAGCTGAACTAATTTCCACAGAAGCATATTGAAGCTAAAGCAGCAACCCACTGCAACTCTACCGGGCACGAAGGCTACTCGGTCAAATAAGGCAAGCGCCCAGATTTTTAGACAACCTATCACTCTTTTGAAATATTCTATCATTCCAGAAGGCAAATTATTTTTCTCATATTTTTAATGGATAATAGACTTCATGAAGGTTCCTATGCCGCCAAGAACACGTCAATCGAAGGTCGAAGAAAATCTGGGGAATTTCTGTAAGTTGACGTTGCAGTGCTGAAATCTGTACTCGACCTGAGCAGCAAGGCTACTCGACCAGGCTACTTGACCGAGCAGCTACCTACTCGACCGAGCTGTAAAGAATTGGAAAAAGAAGGCAGGAACGGGCTCTAGAAATCCAACTCGACTCGACCGAGTAGGGGGGCTACTCGACCCGAGTCGGCGTGGGCCCAGAACTTATTTCAGCCAGAATTGACTTTAGACACGAATTTCAGAGGTTTTCTTGGGTTATTTGCTAGGGTTTTGAGGGTACTATATATGAGAATTGTAGCCGTCATTAGGGGATGACCTTAGAGAGTTTTTAGAGGTTAGATCTTATTTTCTTTGGAGCTCTTGGAGACATTTTTAGGAGTTAGGCCATGCCATATGCCCCTCCTCTTGTATCAAGCTAAGTATTCTATCCCTTTAATTCTATTTTAGTTCTTCTTATTGTCTTTCTATGATGCTAGCAATGATCTCTATTGTTTCCATAATGTTTTCTATGCATAAGTAGTCTTTTCTATGGCTAATGGATTAGCCCTAGGATTTTAGGATTTAGATGCAAAGTTGGGAGTATTTTGGTTGATCTTGCAAAGTTTGTAGGAGAACTCGTACTGAGATCGTGCCTACAGTCGGTGGAATCGATTGGCTTAAGGAGTATCCTATAGGCTTAATTAGGGAGTTAGTGGATTCAATCGGGACTCGTGACCATGCCCGGTTCGTGTCTTGATGGGATCCATCGACGAACTATATCACTAATTGACGGCTACCACCATTGCGTCAACAAGAGCCACCAAAATACATCGAAGCTCTAACCCACGAGAGTGGCGTGAGCTGAGATCATTCCGTCCACAAGAGTGGCATGAATATTGTCGATTCTTAATGCACGTTTCATGTGCGCCTACGGGTTAATGCGATACGTTAGATTCATGGTGCTTAAAACCATGAATTCCACATCTTGGATGCGACAATCCCTATCAAACCAATACAACGTAAGAGTCTTAACCAAGCATCGACATTCGATGCTCCTAGTGGTGAGTCCTAAAGCCATAGTATTTTATTCCTTTCTTTGTGTAGAGTCCTTTGTTTGCGACATCGAGTGACACGACTTTCGCATCCATCACCATTACGATACTCCATAATCCACATCCACCAATAAACTCGCAAGTCTAACTCAACCTAGGAGTAGATAGGTAGTATAGCACCGCTTCCCCGTGTTCGATACCCGCTTGCCACTATACCGTGTGCGTGTGGTAAACGACATTGTTTCGGAGTTAATTCTGGGCAGATCAGTGCCATACCCACACTCTTCGGGTGAGTCTTATGCATCTTGGCCGCCTCCAGTACAGCCTCATGTGTAGTCAGTACCATAGTCGACATCACTGCTCTGTACTCTGGGTCCAACCCCATCCTCAATCATCTGACCCTAGTAGTCTTTGACTTCACTAACTCCAGAGCGAACTTGCTCAATAGTGAGAACTCCGCATCATAAGCATCCACGCTCCATCGTCCCTGAGTCAGATGCTCAAACCTCAGACGTAACTCATCTTTCTTTGTCTCTGGAAGGAACCGTGCCTCGAACAACTCCCTAAACTTCTCCCACGAGATCGGTCTGGTCAAGTGTAACTCCTGGGCATCCCACCAGTCTCGTGCCTGATGCGTCAACTGCCTTTTTACGACATCCACACATCCATCTCTCGAATATCGTACAGCCTTCAGGTCATCCTCAGTATGTCTGATCCACTCATCCGCCTCCAGGGACTCTCCTTGCCCAAAAAGGACTTCGGATGCAAGTCCCTAAACTGCCTAATTCCTCCTGACTTCTGTTCCACGTCACTAGCCACCCTCTCCTTCGGCTAACTCATATACTCCATAATACCTATCAAGATCTTTCCCATCAGGATGCCTCAGATGATGCTGCATCAGAAGCGAAAGTCCTGTTCTCGGATGATCCATTCCTGTTATCCATTCTACAAGAATGGACAAGGAAAAACACTGTTCAGTACAAAATTACGGATTATAATGTTGGAGCTTTACTCGTACTATTCTTATGTATATCACAGTATGAGGCTGACCTACATGTGCCACCACAAAAACCTAGCATGCCCCGCTATCCCAAATATGGAGATACGTAGCTGACAAGGCTGTCGTAGTATTCAGACTCTAGGCTTTGAGCCCCTAATATCTAAATACTACTATGCATTAATTTTGATTAAATTAAAAATGTATACATGCCACTACGATAATACTGGAATAGTACTGAAGAAAGTAAAGTGTCCCAACAAAATTGAAATCCACAGTACGGAAAAAATACAGAATTGAACAGTACATTATATTAAACAAGATACTTTATACATATATCATCTGTATAACGGGTACAAAATGGGTTACAACAAAAGAAAGATAACCTCCAACCCAAAAAGTACAAAAAAAGTGTCCATACCCAGTACAACAAACACACTAATCTACCCTTGGAAATTCCAACTTGACAAAGTCGTCCGCAGGCTCTACCTCTGAACTGGGAATGATCTCTGGCGTCGGGACCCACACAGGCTACTCTAATCATACTCCTGAAAACTACAAAGGGGGACACATCAACAAGTGACCCAGTAGGAAGGTCTAACATCACTAGTCGGATCCAGTTTTAGAACCGGTCTCCCTAACTGATCATCTATCTACTAGTGACACAATAACCAAAAAATTAATGCATAATTTAAATAATATGACATACAAGTGTTGGAAGTAAAAAGAAACCGAGCAACAAAAATTTCGGATTAAATTAGTTAAAATTTAGATATTTAGTTAATATTTGGAAACCCGAGTAAATTGTAGGACACTAAGGAGCTGGACTTCACCAAGGTGTGTGAAAAGTAGTACCCCAACCATTGACATGAGCACTGGAGGGGCCTCTCGTAACTCCCCCTTACGGGAGTGAGACAATTCTCGGGTTTTATCGGGACAAACGGAGAAAACCAACAATTACCTAATGGTGCATCACGAGTACACAACTGGACTCTCTAACTCTAGTCAACTCCACCGTACGGGAGTGATAAGCAAGTGAGAAATCTTATCTTCATATGTCTGCTCTTTAACTCATATGATTTACACGTGTTTCCCCCGAACCTGTATCAAGAGTCTCACCCATTTTAGAATGGATCAAGCATTCCAGACATTTATCACTCTGCCTCACTCTCAGTTTCATAATTCATATCTGTACGTTATTTTAGCGGTTTTAAATACTGGTTTCACAATTTTTCATTCCATACTTCATTTTACCGATATCAGAATTAACCATGACCATCGCATAGCAGCTTTTTCATAAATTTAAGCACCACATTCCATAAACTGAGTTTAAGTCCCAAAGCAACATGACATATGAGCAAAATTAACGTAAGTAATGAAACATAACATACTATTCGTAATTTATTGTACACTACACAATAATCCTTTTTAGTAAAACATGTCAAACCACATGTTTAGCGGGACATATCATACTACTCCTTTTAATAAAATATGACATACTTCATAGCTACTAATTTCATAAAGATGACTAGTTTGCTACTAAAACATAGCATACTACAATACTACTAATTTCACAAGGAGAACTTTACATGCTAACCTAATGACATATAATAGCATATTAAAACAACTTTGCATACTAGTTGTCACATGCTAGTTTAATGTCATGTAATGGCATAATATCACAACTTTGCATAATAGCTTTCTGTTGAATCATTGGGCCGACACTCGAGATGACTTGACCGACGAATGACTAAGGCCCACAGGGCCCGCAAAAGAAGCCCGATATCGACTCGGTCAAAGCCCACTGGCCAGTCGACCATTGGATTCCCCTCACTCGAACGTGGGATTAAAGACGAGCCTGTAATTAGCAGGAACGTGGGCAACATTCACTCCTATTAAAGGGGGAGGATCGTGGCACCATGAGTGGCGACCGTTATCTCCCCAACGTCACTGAAGAGACATACGAGGTCTATAAATACCGTAAGGTTCCAATTCTCAAAGTATGAGATGGAAGACATAGATTCTACTCTTTCAGCTTTAATTCTTCCACTAAAGAGCTTGTGACATCAGATCTGAGACGAACCTCCATGAGTCGTGTCACGCCCCGCTTCCCATTATACTTAGGAGCGAGAACGCGAGCGGGTCTGCATGTGCTTAAAACAAGAAGGATGTACTTCTTTCTTTTCTTCCTCCTTAGTTTAAGCACAATAAGCGTCTGTGATAACAACCTTGCAGATTCTTGCATGCAAACTCAAACAACACAGATAATTATTTTATTACAATATCAAAGTCTCAGAATGGTTACAACAATGAAGGAAAGGAAAGAGGGACTCAAGGTCCATACAAATATTAAAAGAATAATAAGTACAACGATGCTGTGAAGGTACGATGCTCCGCAGCGGGGAAACTCAGCGACAAGGCACTCCTGATCAACCAACTCAACCTCAAGGCATACTCCTCTGCAAATCTATCTAAAACCTGGCGTATATTTCAGAAGATAGAAACAAGCAAATATATGTCAGTGAGGGTCACTCGGCAAGATCTAGAAGGTCAAAAAAGTTGACACTCGGCAAGGTTTTCAAAATCATTTTCATGGAAAGATGAGTGATATAGCATGATTACAATAATTTAAAGCATGGCAACGTAAGAAACGTATGAGCATAGCAACGTGTAGTGTACAAGCAGTGAACATGACAAGTGTAGTGTACAAAGCAATGAGCATGGCAATTGTGGTGTACAAAGTAGTAAGCATGGTATTCGTACATGAGCATGGTAAGAGAAGCTAGCAAGTTACACACTTTTCAATAGCAACAACATCAGTAAGATAGCAACAATTATTTCAAGTTCCATGCAAATGTTTTCTATCATGCATAGGGTTCTCGCCTTTAAGACGTGGTGAGTGAATCACACCTTCTCACGGGGGTATAACCGTGATTGACGCTACCCACCGCATGCGGGTAGTGCTCTTGAAGGGGGACCCTTTCACATGCTTAGTAACCGCTCAACTCTAACCACACCCCAAATGTTGTGCTGGAACACGAGCCAGCCTAATCAATGCACACGTTCAAGATATTCCATACTATCAAGATATTCCATTACATCAAGGTATTCCATTCCATCAAGATATTCTGTTCCATCAAGATATTCCATTCCATCAAGATATTCCGTTTCATCAAGATATTCCATTCAATCAAATGTGTACAAGCATGATGTAAAGCATGTTAATTATCAGCATGGTAGGTACTATGATATAAAGCAATTCTAGTAATTCTTGGTTTAACAATTAACTGTAACAACATTTAAAACATTTAAAATGCATACTTGCCTGATTCAGTCAATTTCGGGTGTCCACGTGATAACGATGAAAGGCGTATTATATTTGCGTCATGGGTAATCACAATAGGCTACACGATTCTTAATTAAAATAGAATAATACTCCTCTTACTTATGTGATACATTGCTCATATCATTAAGTTATTACCAACATAGGGTATTGTTCATCATTAAAATAGGTTACTGTTTACAAGTCAATACACACATATATTTAGGTTCATCTACCTATTGTTCACATGCTACTGTTCCTATAATATTTACTGATTACCCATAACCTTACTTGATTTACAACTGTTATATACGTACTACTATGATATATACAACTATTAAATAACAGTATGCTACCAAATAAAAGAATATAGCTCTGAAGGTACTATAGTTAGTAACTTACATATTATTAGCTGTACTACACATTACTACTTACTGATTTATAAAATGTGCATAAATTGTATTAATTACTATATGAGTACAGTGCTATATAAAAGAATTGAAAATAATATGTTTGCATGGCTTACCGTTCGTGTGTCGCTGCGAGGGGAAGAGAGAAGTTGGCGGGGGTTCTCGCTGGGGTCGTCGGAGAGGGTTTGAACGGAGGACGGTGCGCGAGCTTGCGGCGAGTTCACCGGGTTGTTGGACGATGAGATGGGGCTTAGGGTGCTGGCGGTTCAGAGGGGAGTCGATGTGGTGCGGGTCGGAGCGGTTGGTGGTTGGAAGCTGTTCAGCAATGACTCGGAGTTGCAGTCGGTGAAGGGGGTGTTGGGGTGGTCGGAGACAGGGAGATGGACAACGGTATGAGTGTGGCAACGAGGGATGGCGAGACTGGGGGGTGACGCCCTGGGTCTGTGGGGGCATGCCGGTGTGGGGGTTCGTCGGAGGCGATGGGCTCGCCTGAGAAGGGCGATGGAAGAGGATGAATGCGAGGTGGGGGGGGGGGGTTTGAGTTTGATGGGAAATATTATCCCACCCCTAAGTGGTTTTGATGATGAGCACACCAAATGATGTTAGTATGCTACCTACACTACAAGTGTGCAGGTTTTGCGACAAACGGTGACTTTACGCATACTCCGAAGAAGCTCAACCACACTCGAGACGAAGACGAATTTGCTAGTTCTACATCAAGCAAAAGATGAAGCCCGTGCTCAAGCGTAATGAAGAAGGAACTCAAATTCAGGAGAAGCAAGCATCTCCTGATCATCTTCCCGAAGGTCTTGTCTTAGTGTAGTGTGTGTGAGTTTTTAGGATTATGTTAACGCCAAAGTAGATATAGCACACACACATAAATGATTTCGAAAATAAATGTCTTAAATGTTTTAAAATCATTTTAAACTCTTGAGAGCAATTGCTAGCCTTTTCATATCCTAGTAGTCAATCTCCATTACACCCAGGAGTTGACTGCACTCTTTGCTAGCAAAATTTCAGAAGAAATTGCTCTGGGAGTCGACTACCAAAGGAAGGAGTCGACTACCAGATGGAAGCAAATTTTCCAATGAAACACTCTGGGAGTCGACTACCACTCCTAGGGAGTCGACTACTAGCTGGCAAATTTCAACGTTTTGACTTCCTGATTTCTCTCATTCATCCTTAAATTTTGGGACGAAAGTCAAACCTCATTTGAAATTTGAATCCTCTCTTATCACTATAAATAGAGGACTCTATGAGATCTTTCATACAACAACATTATTATCAATTCTAAAATCTCTCTTGTGCTAAAATTCTCAGATCTCGTATTCATTCTGCTCTCATTATTTTTTAGCCAAATCTGTTTTAATTTCTGATCTCCTAATCGTTTTCAAAGTTATCATTTTTGAGATCAAACTTTCTTTGGCTATTAAAAATCATTTTTCAAAATTCGTGTTCTTCATTTTTATCTATTGAAAGGATTTTTGAAAACAAACGATCTAGATCATAAAGAATCATTATATATCTTTGTATGATCTAAAGATCGATTTGAATTCTTTTTAGCCACGTAATACACTTGTTATATTTTACTTTGGCTATAGAATTCTGGGTGTACTCCAAACTCCACTAACTTTTGTGGTGAGTTGGAAACTTGTTTTTATTTGTGGATTCCCTTTGTTGTAAGAGACGGAAAATCCTAGACAAGTCTAGGTGGTCAGAAATCCTGGTCAAGGCTATGTGTTTGGAAAATCCTAACCAGTGAAGTGAGGAATTTGTATTGCTAATGCAATAGTGAAAATCTCGTACCGGATTGGTCGAGGACTGGACATACCCAAGTTGCGGGGAACCAGGATAAAAATCTCTGTGTTTGCGTTTGCATTCTTTTGCGATTGTTTATACTTGTTCTTGCATTCTTTATTTGCTAACAAATTATTATTTGTTCATATTATTGCAAGATAATTCTTTTGTTTATATTTGCTGTGTAAAGATCAATACTTATTTGTATAAAGATATCTGCTTGTAATCTTATTATCTTTCAGTAGAGTTTTGCCTAAAAACTCTCTGGGAGTCGACTACCACTCATAGGGAGTCGACTACCTGCTGTGTTATCTCTCTGATTAAGATTGCTCATAAGATTAACTTGTTGATTAAGAACCAAGCATAGATCACTCTACTTGGTTTCTTAAGCAACATTAGAAGGATTATAATTGTGCTAATCAACGAACGAAAAAGATTTATTATTTGAACAACACTACTCAACCTCCCTTCTACTGTTATTTGCCATCCACAGGATCCAACACTTGGTATCAAAGCAAGGTCAAAGGCGATGGCATCAACAACATTCTACAACATTCATACTCCTCCAATCTTTGACGACAACTTCTATTCCCAATGGAGAAGGAGAATGGAGATCTTCTTGGAGGCACAAGATCTAAAGTACTCAAGGTCTCTTAGAGAACCATATGAGATTCCAACCATTCTTCAAACTCAATGGAATCCTAATCAAGAGGAAGCCTACTTCAACAACATAAAGGTAATGCATTTATTTTACACTGGTTTAACTAATAAAATGTTAGGTCATGTAAAGGGGCAGAAACCGCACACCAAATCCTCAACTTATTGGATGAAAGATTCGGATCAAGATCAAATGAGATTCAAACACTCATAGAGACAACCCAATTAGATGATGAAAGGCATGTAGACGAAGTATGCATGATGGCTCGTCAAAACGACAAAAACGATGTTAGTAATTCTAGTTCTTATGAAGAAAATGAATTTGACATTGCCAGTGCTTATGAAAATCTCTATAGAGAATATGAACGACTGACAAGAAAACACAAAATCTTGGACAAAAAGCATAAGACCTTGCATGAGGAACATGATAATCTAAAAATTAAATTTGACTCTCTTGCTAATTAATATGAGTTTATAAAACATTTTTGTGATGATAATAAAGAATTGAAAATCAAGTATGATAGATTAGTTCGTGACCATGATGATTTGAAAGTTGAACGTGTTTTATATGTTTCCACCTTGAATGATAAGTTCAATATTCTTGCTAGTGATATAGTTTCAAGTAAGCTTAAACATGAGGAACTTGTTCTACGACTTGAAAAGGTTAAGAACAAACCAAATGTAAAAGCTACTTTATCTTATATGCATGCATCTACTTCGTATGATAAACCCGTTCAAAATATTGTGCGAAAGAATTATGCTCCTGTAAATAGCAAGAATGCTAAGCATAATGATCACTATGATAACTCTTATCACAAAGTCCCTCGTCACAATTATGTTACACACAATGCACATCACATACATGGTTCAAATAGTTTTGCCAATAATACAATTTGGGTACCAAAATATTTAAGCAAACATGAAAAGAATATTTATGTCTCTACCATGATAAAAAATATACATATGAAATCAAATTCAAATCGAATTTGGGTTCCTAATGAATGATCCTCCAATATGTGCATCTATTAGGGTATCCGCATGCTTCATGTATATCTCTTTGATACCCAACACTTAGGATTGTACATAATGATAGAAATTTTTTCCTAACAAATCGGACCCAATCATAAGTGGGTACCAAATGTGTCCAATTACCTTCTTTCAGGACAAGTGGATAATGGATAGCGGATGCTCTGCACACATGACATGGAACACAAAATTGCTTAGTGCTTTAGAAATGTATGATGGCAGAACCGTAACATTTGGCGACAACAAGAAAGCTAAAATTATTGGCATGGGTAACATCGAAGCTACTCATCAAAGATGTAAGCTTGGTAAGTGGGATAAAGCACAACTTATTAAGTATAAGCCAATTATGCGATAAAGGTATGAAAGTTATTTTTACACTTGACTCTTACTTGGTCTATGACAAGGATATGAAAAACATTCTTGTTAAAGGTAAGCGAGTAGAAAATATTTATGTGCTTAGATTATTTGAGTACGATTCAAATGTATGCTTGATCGTTTCAACAAATGACCCGTTGCTATGACACAGACGTTTTGGTCATGTAAACATCAAAAACATGGATAAGATATCTAGGAAAGAGTTGGTGCAAGGACTTCCTAAATTAAATTTTAATTTGGATAAAATATGTGATTCATGTTAACTTGGCAAAATGCATAAAAGTACATTTAAGAGTATTGGAGCTCTTATCTCGAATATGCCACTTGAACTACTCCATATGGATTTGTTTGGCCCGACTAGAACTCCATCTCTTTATGACTCTAAATACGTATTTGTCATAGTTGATGATTTTACTTGATATACGTGGGTATTATTCTTAATCCATAAGAATGATGCCTTCCGTTTGTTCGAAATATTTTTCAAAAGAACTGAACGATTATACTCTTTGAAAGTTATTTCTTTAAGAAGTGACCACGGCGGTGAATTTGAAAATGAACATTTTAAAATATTTTGTGAAGAACGAGGTATTTCTCATACTTTTGCTTTTCCTAAAGCTGCTCCTCAAAATGGGGTAGTTGAAAGGAAAAATAGAACACTCCAAGAGTGTGCATGAACAATGTTGTGTGAAAGCAACCTTCCAAAAAGCTTTTGGGCGGAAGCTGTAGCAACTGCGTGCTATATCCAAAACAAAGTTTTAATAAGAAAACCTTTTGAAAAGACTCCTTATGAATTATTACTCCAACGAATTCTGAAAGTATATTATTTCAGAGTTTTTGGTTGTAAATGCTATATTCTGAACACTAAAGATAACTTAGATAAATTTGACTCCAAAGCGGATGAAGGCATATTTATTGGTTATTCTTTACGTAGTAAAGCATATAGAATCTACAACAAATGTTCAGAAACTATTGTTCAAACCCTACATGTTACATTTGATGAATCTCTTTCTTATAACAATCACATTAATGATGATAATATACTCACTGCACCAATCTTTGATAATACACTTATTTCTGTTGATAACACTTCAAATTCATTACCAAAATCCTTTCCTGAAGTTACACATCACCCACACGCACAAGTCATTTGTAATATTGATGCAGGTGTTAGAACTAGTTGTTAGACTAGAATCTATTAGGATGCTCCTTGTATTTGCATCATATAAAAACTTTTAAATTATACCAAATGGATGTGAAAAGTGCATTCCTGAATGGTTATATAAAGGAGGAAGTCTACGTTGAACAACCTCCCGGATTTGAACATGATAAGAAAATAGAATATGTGTATAAGCTAAATAAAGCTTTATATGGCCTAAAACAAGCTCCAAGAGCTTGGTATGAAAGATTAAGAAAATTCTTAATTGACTCAGGTTATAATGTTGTAAAAATAGATACCACTTTGTTTGTTAAGAAAATTCAAGATGATATCATACTTATCCAAATCTATGTATATGACATCATTTTCAGATCTACTAACGAAGATCTTTGTCAAGAATTTGCTAAGTTAATGCAGGAAGAATTTGAAATGAGCCATATAGGCGAGCTCACATACTTTCTCGGATTGCAAATCAAACAAGGAAAAAAAAGGAACCTTCATTCATCAAACGAAGTATGCTAAAGACTTGATCAAAAGGTTCGGGATGGAAACGGCATCATGGAAGAATATACCTATGGCAACATCCACTTCTTTAGACAAAGACGAAGCAGGTAAAAAGGTTGATCAGAAAACATATTGAGGTATGATAGATTCTTTGCTTTACTTAACTACAAGCCGACATGATATAATGTTTAGTGTTTGTGCTTGTGCTAGATTTCAATGTGATCCTAGGGAATCACATCTTAAACCAGTAAAATACATATTTAGATATCTTAAAACCACTTCTGACTTTGGATTATTTTATCCCAAAGGTAGCACATTTGATTTAACTTCTTTTAGTAACACAGACTATGCTGGTTGTAAAGCCACAAGAAAAAGTACAAGTGGAAATGTCACTTTCTTGGACATTCCCTTGTTTCGTTGTTTAGCAAAAAGCAAAGTTCAGTTTCACTATCAACTACTGAGGCAGAGTATATAGCTGCCGGACTTGCTTGTGCTTAAATACTTTGGATGAAACAAGTCCTAGTAGATTATGGTGTTAATACATCTACATGTGTAATTTATTGTGATAATAAAAGCTCTATTAATCTCACTAAAAAATTTTGTTCTTCATCCTAGAACAAAACATATCGATATTAGACACAGCTTTATAGATGATCACTGTGTCAAAAAGGATGTTGAACTTAAATATGTACACTCTGAATATTAAGTTGCAGATATTCTAACGAAACCTTTGCAAAAAGATGTATTCTCTAAACTTCATAGAGATTTGGGTATTATGGGAGAAAAAGAATTAAATAATGACTAACTTTTGTCATTTTATGTCATTTTTTGATTGATGACAAGGGGGAGAAAAGGATAAAATGCAAAAATGTGAATGAACTAGTCATAACCCGTGCCCGCGGGCACGGTTCATTTAAGATTTTCCCCCGCAAAATATTTGTTCCCCAAAAAATTATTTACACATCCAAAATTGCACTGAACAACAAATTAGTGTAAAAATATTTAGCGTTATGGGTGCATTCGGTGTGGGCGCATTCGGCGCAGAATAACAAATTCGGCGCATGCGTTTTCGATACGGAACAACAATTTTGGCGCGAACACGTTTGGCGTGGAACAACAATTTCGACGCGGAACAACAAATTCGGCGCTGGCGGCTTTGGTACGGAACAACAAATTCGACATAGAACAATAAATTATTTTCCCCCGCGAAATCTTTGTTCCCCAAAAAATTATTTCCATAAAATTATTAGCATAAAATTATTTAGCGGCATGGGCGCCTTCGGCGCAGGCGAGGGCGCCTTCGACACAGAACAACAAATTCAGTGCGGGCGCCTTCGGCACAGAACAACAAATCAGCGTAAACAAATTCAGTGGACACCTTCGGCCATGGTTCATTTAAGATATCCGCTCAACTTTTTTGTTCTCCCTAGAAATTATTCTCCCATCCAAAATTTAAACGAACAAAAATTTAGAACCGATCCAAATAAATTATAATCTCTTCAAAATTTAATATGAAGACATCAATAAGATATCAGTTAAGAGATGTAAAATACATTCTGGAGAGTTCATAGTCAACAACCTTCAATAACACTAAAGGCACAACCTGCTCATTATAGTTATCCATAGTAAAAATCAGAACTTTTCAAGCCCAGTTAATACATTTGCATTAGCGTGTCTGGCTACTGAGAACTCTTACACACAAAGCCCCTAAATAGTATACTAAGCACACTATTAGTCCTGAAAAATTACAAAAAATCAATGAATAAATTGACTAATTACTCACAAAGGCCTTAAATAGCTCTACAACAAAAATGGACTTTGCATATCAGCAAGAGAATTTGCATATCCATCAAATTCATCTCAAATCTGATGCTGAAACCATAGTGACCATTCCATGCCAGCGTATATCCAGATAACATTCTTGTTGTTCTCGGGGAAGACCTAGTTCATCCATTCTGCAATAGTTTTTGCAACCCTGAATTTGTTTGCATACACAGACTTCCTGAAATGTTGCACAACTGCAAAGTATGCATCAAAATGACCTGGTGCTGATTTTATCAATGTGCTCCTTCCCGAAATGTTGCTTCCCCTTATTAGCACCTCAACCTGTAAATAGAAGCAAGTGAGTCTAAGCATAAAAGCTATAGAAATTTGAATAGCATTCAGTAAATAAGAACAAAATTACAAAGTCCTTGATGACATTAAAGATGCAATTACATTCCCTCGATACTACGGCTATGTTGACAGATGCTAATAAGGGTTATCAAGGAAATAGGTTGACATCAAAGTAATTTCTTCCATCTAAATTCATAATATTAATTTCTTAATAATTTTCTTTTAAAGATCGAAAAAAAGGCAATATGTTGACTGATGCTGGTAAGACGATACCCACAAGCTTAAATTCAAATTTACATGAGTAACATGATGCATGAAAACACAACTAAACAAAGAAAGAAATAAACATAATGTTACAGCTTACACAGAAATTGAGACATTGAGAGGGAAGATTGTTTGGATTATTGGATTCACGCATTCAATCATTGATCAGTCACAAAATGCGAAGACAGCAACTGTCGACTATTCCTTACTCGGGCATTCTCGACCATGACATGCACACACACATCATCTGTATAATATTTTGCCACCCATACATGTTGTTTAACTACATGCTAGGTAAAGATGCATTTCATCATCGTCAACATTTGTCCTCAACACTGAGTGTCAGTTTGTTATCATGATCTTCTAGAAACTGGATTTGAAGTTGGATTTTATGTAAGATACGTTTTTGTCCATGATGCAATTGCAAGGATATTTAAGTATAAATTTTGTCCATGATGCAATTGCAAGGATATTTAAGTATAAATTCATCCGTATATTGACTTCTAGGTTAATGCTGTGTGATCAGCGTTGAAAGTTTTGTATTTGACCATGTTTAAGTAAAGCTTTGTGATTCTCTTATTCAAGGGAACTGTGGTTAACTATCAATGGGCAAGATCCCCAGAATGGATCCAGTGTGTGACATCTTGCATAGATGAAACACATAGTTTATGATTATAATTCCAAATCAATACTGATGACTATACATTATGACAACAGAATCCAACAATAAATCACACATGGGCCAACAGTGCAGACTGTTGCAACAGTCAAATAATAAAAATAACTCAAATCCAGATCTCTGGTGGAGAACAGACATGAAATATCATATAGTTCTAATGAATATCATATAGGCATAATAGTACTTAGCAATTATCAAGTGGGCATTTGGTTTTAATATACTTTTATGTTGCCTTGATAATTAGACAACCAATGCTCTTTTCAATTGATAATGATGCTTAACATCTTTCACACAACAGATTGATCCATCATAAATTTTAGTCATCTTTTTCAAAATCCCAGGTTGTGCAAGTTAAGAGTCTTACGTGCAACAAAATTTGGGGTTTTACTAAATCTGCAACAAAATCTTAAGTTGATCACAGTTTTTCAAACTCCATTAACATGAGATTTGAAACTAAATCTTTTTTGCCAAATGATGCCAAAGAAACTCAATATGGTGGCATGGCTAACAACATCAACCAATCAAAAACAATGCTGCTTGCTGAGATTGCCGCTTGCTGCGAGAAGAAGGGGTTCACAAAAAAAGCTTTGTATCAAGCAATTAACCCTAAGTGAACCCTAAAATGATTCACAATCAAGCAATTAACACAATAGACATGATTCACAATCTGCAAGTTACTTCATGATCAAAAAAGAAGAAGAAATTACACTTTGTATCAAGCCAATACAGTAGGTTTTAAAAGAAGCACAAAAAATCTGAATGCTGAGAGACACAACACTTTGCAAAAATATTCAGCTTTTCAAAATGCCAAGAATAAGAAATTATCAAATAGGACCTTCATTCTACAGATTAACATCATCAAAACCCAAATAGGACATTCTACAGATATTGAAAACATAAATAAAAAATGCCAAGAATCAAATAGGACCTTCATTCTACAGATTCACAACATCAACCAATCAAAAACAATGCTGCTTGCTGAGAAACTCAATAGAAAATCGAAAATAGGACATTCTACAGATATTGATGCTTGCGACATTCTACAGATTCACAATTCAAAATCGAAATTGATGCTTGCGACATTCTACAGATTCACAATCGGAAATCGAAAATAGGACATTCTACAGATATTGATGGTAGAGGGTTACCTGGAGGTGGAAAACGGTTGGGAGGTTGATGCTTGCACCTTGATGAGAGAAGAAGGCGAGGTTGATGCTTGCTGCGAGAAGAAGGCGAGGTTAAAAGCGTCGTATCAAGCAAGTAACCCTAAGTGAACCCTAAACTGAATTGGGAAGGAGGCGAGGGTAGAGGGTTACCTGCGTGTAGATCCGGGTGGAGGCGGAAGATGGTTGAGAGGATCCATGGATTTTGGGGGTTTTGTGCGAGTAGATCAGGGTGAAGATCCGTGGGGAGGAGTCGAGGCGACGTGGGGAGGATTCGAGGGGTTGAGGGGGGGAGCCGAGGCGTGCTGTGGGATGATTTGGGGGTTTCTTTTATGGTCAGCTGAAACAACGAAACCCAAACAGTAACCCTCTATGTTTTGTCAGCTGACCCCACCAACCAACTAAACCCAAGCGTTCTGCGGGGGAGTAAATTTGTTTTCTTTCTATGTTGAACTGATCCATCTAAATTCCATCAACCCATCTAAACCGTTGATTTCCCTAGATCAAATCTCAGCCGTCTTTTATCTTGTCCTAGTCAGCCCTAGGATTCAAAAAACACTGTCAAATGTATAATAGATATTATTTTACTAACCGGCTTTGATGCAGGGGAGTACTGCATCTAAGCAGGGGAGTAAGTTATTTTAAGTTATTTCATTAAGTCAATATTCATTCAATACACTTTATTTTTCATTTGGGTGTCATCATCAAAAGGGGGAGAGTGATGGGAAATCGTATCCCACCCTGAAGTGGTTTTGATGATGAGCACACCAAATGATGTTAGTGTGCTAACTACACTACAAGTGTGCAGGTTTTGCGACAAACGGTGACTTTACGCATACTCCGAAGAAGCTCAACCACACTCGAGACGAAGACGAATTTGCTAGTTCTACATCAAGCACAATATGAAGCACATGCTCAAGCTTAATAAAGAAGGAACTCAAATTCAGGAGAAGCAAGCATATACCAGATCAGCTTCCCGAAGGTCTTGTCTTAGTGTAGTGTGTGTGAGTTCTTAGGATTATGTTAAAGCCAAAGTAGATATAGCACACACATAAATGATTTCAAAAATAAATATATTAAATGTTTTTAAAATCATTTTAAACTCTTGAGAGCAATTGCTAGCTTTTTCATATACTAGTAGTCAATCTCCATTACACCCAGGAGTTGACTGCACTCTTTGCTAACTAAGTTTCAAAAGAAATTGATCTGGGAGTTGACTACCAAAGGAGGGAGTCGACTACCAGCTGGAAGCAAATTTTCCAATGAAACACTCTGGGAGTCGAATACCACTCCTAGGGAGTCCACTACCAGCTGGAAAATTTCAACGTTTTGACTTCTTGATTTCTCTCATTCATCCTTAAATATTGGGACGAAAGTCAAACTTCATTTGAAATTTGAATCCTCTCTTATCATTATAAATAGATGACTCTATGAGATCTTTCATACAACAACATTATTATCAATTCTAAAATCTCTCTTGTGCTAAAATTCTTAGATCTCTTATTCATTCTGCTCTCATTATTTTTTAGCCAAATCTGTTTTAATTTCTGATCTCCTAATCATTTTCAAAGTTATTATTTCTGAGATCAAACTTTCTTTGTCTATTAAAAATCATTTTTCAAAATCCGTGTTCTTCATTTTTATCTATTGAAGGAATTTTTGAAAACAAACGATTTAGATCATAAAGAATCATTATATATCTTTGTGTGATCTAAAGATCGATTTGAATTCTTTTTAGCCACGTAATACACTTGTTATATTTTACTTTGGCTGTAGAATTCTGGGTGTAATCCAAACTCCACTAACTTTTGTGGTGAGTTGGAAACTTGTTTTTATTTGTGGATTCCTTTGTTGTAAGGAACGGGAAATCTTAGATAAGTCTAGGTGGTCGGAAATCCTAGACAAGTCTAGGTGTTTGGAAAATCCTAACGAGTGAAGTTAGATATTTGTATTGCTAAGGCAATAGTGGAAATCTCGTACCGGATTGGTCGAGGACTGGACGTACCCAAGTTGCGGGGAACCAGGATAAAATCTCTGTGTTTGCATTTGCATTCTTCTACGATTGTTTATACTTGTTCTTGCATTCTTTATTTGCTAACAAATTATTATTTATTCATATTATTGCAAGATAATTATTTTGTTTATATTCGCTATGTAAAGATCAATACTTATTTGTATAAAGATATCTGCTTGTAATCTTATTATCTTTCAGCAGAGTTTTGCCTGAAAACTCTTTGGGAGTCGACTACCACTCTTAGGGAGTCGACTACCTGCTGTGTTATCTCTCTGATTAAGATTGCTCATAAGATTAACTTGTTGATTAAGAACCAAGCGTAGATACTCTACTTGGTTTCTTAGGCAACATTAGAAGGATTATAATTGTGCTAATCAACGAACGAAAAAGATTTATTATTTGAACAACACTATTCAACCCCCCTTCTAGTGTTGTTTTCCATCCACAGGATCCAATAGGAGTTCCTCTATTTTGTGAAGCAGGGGATGATGGCAGTGGAGAAGGAATGAAGGGCGGTGATGGGGCTTCGTCGGAGGCTGTGCCTGGTAGCGAGGAAGTCGGGGAAGAAGGGAATAACGTGAGATGAGGCACGGCTTCGATGTGTTACTGTGGCAGGGGAAAGGGTGCATCGGAGAGGGCGGTGATGGGGAAAAGAGATGGTGGCGGGGGTTTCGAACGGGTAGTCGAGGCTCGCTTGGGCAGCGACTCGGGGTGAGGTCGCCGGAGAGAAAGGGATATGGCTGAGGATCTGGTCTGGATTCAGGAGAGGAGTTCAGAGGTGTGGCGGTGAATGCAGCGGGTAGGAGGCGGTGGTCGGAGAGATGTGAGGAATATGCAGGCTTGCGGTCGGAGGTTGGAGTTAGGGCTGGGGTTCGTCAGAGAGGAGATCAGAGGGCAGCGGGTTTCAAGTCGAGGAGGCAGAGTTGCGGGCCGGGCGCTGGGCTTCGAAGGTCGCATGGGTGAATGGTGAGGGTTGGGATTCGTCGAGAGGGGGGTTGGCGAGCTGTGGCGGCGTGCGGTGGGCTGGGGTCCAATGGACGTACGGGGATCGTGCGGGGGTCGAGGTGGTGGCGAGGTGCTGGTTATGGTCTGGTGTGAGGGGGGAGCGATGGATGCCGAGGGGAGGAGATGCTGGAGGGAGACTGTGCTTGGGTTCATGGCTGAGGGAGGTCTGGTGGTCGCCTGGGTTTCAGGAGGTGGATGCTGCCAGAGATGGTGGGCGAGGAGGAGGGAGGAAGGCGATTCTGGGTGGTGAAGGGCGGAGGCTTGGAGAGTTAGGTGATGGGGTCACCAGCAGGGTGAGAGGAGGCAGGAGGTGTGAGGCTGGCGGTGGAGAGGGCTAGGGCGTCGGAATGAAGGGGAGGGGAGGCTCGAACTGGGGCTTGATGAGGGAAGAAGGAGGAAGATGCCTCATGTTGGCTTTTGTAGAGAAAATTTAGAGAGAGCGGGAGATCACGTGGGAGAGGTTTGAGGGATGTGGGTAACGTGGGAAGTTGGGAAAGAGGGGGTGATCGTAATGTACGAAGGGGATGTAGCGGGCGTGGCTTGGTTCAACGAGCACGTGGGGAGCCATGCACAAATCATGCGCCTGGGGGCTAGGGTGTTGGGTAGTTAGGATTGTATATTTAGATTTTAATTAAAAGTTTAGGATATGGTTTAAAAATAATTGGTTTGGGATATAATACGGATATAGGAAATCTTTAGGGTATGATAAGATTAGTTGAAGAATTAAGTTAGGATATAGGATTTAATAAAAAACGATTTAGTTAGAAAATATTGGATACAATTTGATTATTAAGATTTATTATGATTTACTAGATTAAGATTTGATTTAGGTAAATCAATATGGTTAAGGTATTCAAATGGTTTATTTAGCTTAAAACAATAAGATATGGTTTGGAAAATCTCTTTAATAAATATATTTTGATAAGATTTGATTTAGGGACACAATTAAGATATTAGATATATACATTAGGATTTTGATTTGGTTTGGAAGCTTCATCAAGATATTTGGATTGGGAAGTCTAAGTTGATCAACCTTATTAAGATTGGATTAGGAGAGATCGATGTGGTTAACTTGTTATTACGATTCTTGCAATTCAACGTCAACCAAACGTTAAAGAAGATATAACGCGATCGCTAAATTGTTAGCTCAAGCTATGAGAATAATAATAATAAATAAAATCAAATTCTAATTACTCTACTAAATCCATATACTAATTAAATACGTACAAAATAAGTATATACAAAAACAGGCCGTTACAGGTCGATCTCAGCTGCTCCAAGCTCACTCTTTTCCTTAAGTTCATGTACTAACTTAAGCATCGGATGGAATTTGGGTCAGGACCCAGATCCGACCCCCTGACATTCCTTTGTGGTGCAGATCTTCGAGCCTCAATCTCATGTGAAGGTTGTTTTCGGGCTTCCCGCCTCGATCCGTCGACGTATAAGCTGCTCTAGGGTTAATCATGCATCGCATCCCAATCAACATCCATCATCCGACCCTGGTTCTACCAACCTAGGGTCCTACCTCACTTGCTGACGAGGCTCTGACTCAGCACGAATGGTCTACGTCAGCTTGACAACTGTCTCGGTCATTATTGGCCTTAACAGTTTGGCACCGTCTGTGGAAAACTCGTTCACTAGCTTGACATCCCGAAGCGATCAAAAGCTATGTCGGCTGGACCCAACGAGATTGGACCGATCCAAGGTCTGAAGGAGAAACAAAAAGCAAACAACGTCCTAGTGGAGGACGCCTCAGACTCTACGTCCCCGTCGAAGTAGCCAGCGAGGGCCACCAAGGAGCCTAAAGTGACCCAAAAGGAATTCATCCAATTTTCGGAGCGGGTCGACAAGAGTCTCGGTGTTCTGGCAACCTTGATTCTCCAGAGCATAGGAGACACATCGCTTTTAAATGAGCAATTACCACCTCCAAACCCGACCCTGACGCCGACTAGGGGCACAGCCTTACTCAGGGATCAGGGGGATCCGAGAGCAGATCGACTAGAGATCAACCCGCACAACACAACCCCTATATCTCACCAATACGGTGGAATGAGGGTTGATAATCGTGCTTTTGTTCTTCAGGGGAGGCCATCCCCTCCAATTATAAGGAAGCGACCCGCAACATCCTAGATCAGGTAATGTACGGGGCTCCCCCGGGTTATAACCCTCTTAATCTTGCAGGTGGATTTGGGAGGAGTGATGAGATCCCAAACCGATCTTCAGGAGCTAATTACGTGCAATGCAAAGAGGGAAGATCTCTACTCATCTAATCCGTGCTTCGGTGAACTCCACTGAAGGAGAATATCACTTCTGCTCCTCCTCTTCCGAAATTCAAACTTCCTGCCTTACCAGCTTATAATGGCAGAGGCAACCCGTGGTCGCACATCCATAAATATCTGAATGTGATGCTACTTCACGGGGCTGATGAGCCATACCTTTGTCGAGCCTTCCATGCTACCCTATTCAAAAGGGCAGAGGGCTGATACGAAGGGTTACTCGACGACTGTATCGGGTCATTCGATGAATTAGCAGATATGTTTTGCACGTAATTCATCGCAGGTCGACGTCCTAAGAAGAAGTCATCCCGCCTCTTCTCGCTCAAACAGAACAAGAATGAGTCAATTCGAGCCTTCATCCAAAGATTCAACGGTGAGAGGCTCGACGTAGAAGAGACGCTGGACATAACTGTCATATCGACGCTTACTCAAGCAGTCCAGAACAAACACATGTGAAGAGTGCTCCATTAGTTCCCCCGAACAACCTCGCAGAAATGTTCAATATAACAGATCGGTTCACCATCTCTGAAGAAGCAGAGGAGACGGCTGGAGCTAATGGAAAAGGCACTCCCACCCACCATGGAGACTCCAGACGAGTGAAACCAACTCATGGAACCTCTCGCCAGGAGTCTCGAGATAAGAGACCTAGAGGGAGGATCCCTCGAAGCAATTAGCGCCCTACCTATGCAAAGACAAGTGCTCCCAAGATGGAGGTCCTCGCTTACGCCCCACGAGAAGAGCTGGTCCAAGAATCAACCAAGAAGGGCAAAGAGGGCGACCTCAAATTCTGCAAGCACCATATGACTACGGACACGAGACCAACGACTGTTGGACTCTTAAAAAAGAGATCGATTCATTTGTTAAGTGAGGACACCCCAAAAACCCAGCTAACGATCAACTTAGCAAGAAGGGATCCTCGAAGCAGAAGAGCAAGACGACAGGGTCACCTGTCACCAAGGTGGTCGACTAGCAAGCTATCCAGACTCAGGGTCAAATAATAAGGCGTTAGGCAAAAGCAACTCCGAAGAAATTCGAGAACACCTACGCCATTTATTTCTATAATTCCTTTCAATAAACCATGTCTTTTCATCAAATAAATATTTGCATAAATGAATTTTACAAAAGCTATCCCATCAAACTCCCCACCAAAAGGATCAGATCCTTGGGAGGCCGGGATAAGTTGAATCAATAATGATGAAACTCGTGCGAACTCTCATTGACATGTCATCATTCGTAAGCCGAAGGGCCACCCCTTTGCCACTGAACGACTCTCCTAATGTGTCGTCAGTCGTAAGCCAAAGGGCCACCCATTCGCCATTGAATGACTCTCCTAACGTATCATCAGTCGTAAGCCGAAGGGCCACCCCTTCGCCACTGAACGACGCACTGATGTGTCGTTAGCCATAAGTCGAAGGGGCCACCCCTTCGCCACTAAACGACTTACTGACGTATCGTCAGACGTAAGTCGAAGAGGCCACCCCTTCGCCACTGAACGACTCACTGATGTGTCGTTAGCCGTAAGTCGAACGGGCCACCCCTTTGCCACTAAACGACTCACAGACATGTCATCAACCGTAAGTCGAAGGGGCCACCCCTTTGCCACTGAAGGACTCACTGACGTGTCGTCATTCGTAAGCCGAAGGGCCACCCCTTCACCACTGAACGACTCTCCCAACGTGTCGTCAGTCGTAAGCCGAAGGGCCACCCCTTCGCCACTGAATGACTCTCCTAACATGTCATTAGCCGTAAGTCGAAAGGGACACCCCTTTGCCACTGAACGACTCACTGACGTACCGTCAGCCGTAAGTTAAAGAGGTCGCCCCTTCGCCACTGAATGACTCACTGATATGTCGTCGGCCGTAAGTCAAAGGGGACACCCATTCGCCACTGAACGACTCACTGACGTGTCCTCAACCGTAATCCGAAGGGCTACCCATTCACCACTAGACCACTCTCTTAACGTGTCATCAGTCGTAAGCCGAAGGGCCACCCCTTCGCCACTGAACGACTCTCCTAATGTATAGTCAGCCGTAAGCCGAAGGGCTACCCCTTCGCCACTGAACGACCCTCCTAACATATCTTCATTCGTAAGACGAGAGGGCCACCCCTTCGCCACTAAATGACTCACTGACGTGTCGTCAGCCATAAGTCGAAGGGCCACCCCTTCGCCACTGAATGACTCTCCTAACGTGTCGTCAGCCGTAAACTGAAGGGCCACCCCTTCGCCACTGAACGACACACTAGCGTGTCGTCATCCGTAAGTTGAAGGTCCCCCCTTTGCCACTGAACAACCCACTGACATGTCGTAAACCTTAAGTCGAATGGGCCACCACTTCGCCACTGAACGACTCACTGACGTGTCGTCAGTCGTAAGCTGAAGGTCCACCTCTTCGCCACTGAATGAATATCCTAATGCATCGTCAGCCGTAAGTCAAAGGGGCAATCCATTCGCCACTGAATGAACTCCTCCCGTCGTCAGCCGTAAGACAACGGGGCCACCCCTTCGCCACTGAACGACTCATTAACGTGTCATCAGCCATAAGTCAAAGGGGCCACTCCTTTGCCACTGAATGACTCACTGACATGTCGTCAGTCGTAAGCTGAAGGGATACCCCTTCGCCACTGAACGAACTTCTCCCGTCGTCGACCGTAAGTCGAAGGACCATCCCTTCGTCACTGAACGACTCCCGTGCCGTCAGCCGTGAGTCGAGGACATTGCTCCCTCACCATGGAACGTAGTGATTTATTTCTAACATGGTTCGATGGCTTACCCTCAATCATCTTGAAGCAGGGTCAAACCCATCGAAAGGGGCCAACATGCATTGCGACCACCACATGGCGTAAGCAGCAACAAACAAAGAGATGCAACGACAAACAAAGATAAACAAGCCAACTCTTCTGGTGCTTTTTCTACAAAATTGTTTTCGTTTACATCTAAATTACTGTTGGGTTTTGAAGGATCCTTAGGGCATAATTCTACGCCCGTCCTATGTCGGACGGACGAAAGAAATACAAACAGCAGCGAAAAATACGAATTATTAAACTATTAAATAACACGTCCTAAGAATATCAAAGAACCTAGACAAGATCTCTACTATCTTGGGGTGGGTCTGACCAGCCCCAAAATAGATCTCAACTACTGCAATGATATAAATTAAATGCATTAAAAGGACATACCCAGAACTTTGCTTCTGCAAAAAACAAAGCGTCGTTTTCAGCAACAGACTTTGGCTTTCTCCAAAGCTGGCCACCTCCGCACCTCCGAACTGGTCCACCTGAAGCAAGTCGACACTGAGTCTCCGAGCCAATAACCCGCCGAAGAAAGTTTCACTTTGAGAGCGATCCGCGTCGTAGACTTTGGATCGAATCCAATCCTCCTCCTCATCTTGCTAAGACGCGAACGAAGGAATCATAAGAGTTAAGGAGGAGATAATAATATTTGTCTTGAATCGAGCATGCTCAAAACTTTTCAGAGGTACTCGATTCAGAGACTTTGTGCAATTTTTCAAAGAGTGTCGACCCCTATTTATATAGGATGCCGGACCCCTTGCTCGTCTCACGAGCAATGTGGGATTAATCAATATAGGGACCACTTACTAGAGAAAATTGGGATTAGTCTTGCCTTACACTAAGGCTCAACTTCAACCAATTATTTCTTCCTCACCATTAAAGCTTCAGAAGTGATACAACCTATCAATTCGAAGAGCTTTGAATGGTGAACGCATAGAAACAAACGATGACGAATTCCGGCTTCGTTTGATCCCTCAAACAATTGCTCAAAGTTGAGCAAAAAATCACAATCTCGCATTTTCATAGTCGTCACAAGCCCTCTTAGGGTTTCTGGACTGTGGCCCCTCGGTGGGGCCCGCCGTTCAGCTGGGCATGCCCAAAGGGCGCGCCCAGTTCACCTGGGGCTCCCGCCCTCTCTGGGCGGGCGGGTCTGACCAGCTCGCAGTGCAGGTGGGCTCGAGACCCGCCCGAATAAGCGGGCGGGTCATACCCGCCTGCTTGGCGGGCGGGTCCAGCCTGCCAAGCGGGCTGGCCCCCTTTTGTGGGCGGGTTCAGCCGCCTAGCGGGTTTGTGCCCGCTCGCCCAAGCTGGGCTGGGCCAGAACTGGGCTTTTGCCTAGTTCTGGCCTTTTGGGATGTTTCTTGAGTTCTATAGCTCCGATTGAGCTGATTTTCGAATCGTTGGAAAGCAAGGTTCGAATGGGACTATCCCAACAACCCTTGCAACCTTTTCTTATGCTTTTATTATGCAAAATATTCTTGTAAATATTTTACAATATATTTTCAATCATTTTTCATCACATGCAATAATCCCTTACAGCATTCTACTAATGCTAAAATCGCAAACCTTTTGCGACATTATTAACTCCCATTTAATCTAGAATTATCATCACAAACTCTTTGTGACTTCAATTATTATCGTGCACTCCAGTGCACTCCTCCTGAATACTTCCTATTACTAAGATGCAAATCCCACTCGGTATGAGACCCTACAGCCTGACCCTACTACAGGTTGGGGCTCGAAACCCCTAGACGACAGTAACCACGAGCAACAGGTGTCGCTCCTGTTTTGGCATCATAATTATGTGATTGATCCATTGACAAAAATATCGTTGGGATCACTCTGACTGTGTCAGTGATGAATACCGTAGTTTTAGTCCCTTCGTCATAATTATGTCACTGTGTAGCCTAAGGTATGGTAAAACGCCAACCCTACTAGCTAGCATTGGTCAGTATACATCAATCTTTGGTATGTCAATATTGTACTACCTACAACATACCCCGGCCAAGGTTTAGCACAAAGAACCGTACTGAGCCTGTGACACTGACTTCCATTAACGATAGAGACGAATCATATCTTAGTCACTACTTGCCTCGTCTGCTTCAAGTGTCAACCAACCTAAGACCTTTCAATGAGTGAAGACTCGAGACTAGATCATAGATCTAAGTGACATCGTTCACACACAGGTTCGTACAATGACCTCAAGTCTAAAGGGCCAACTAGCCTATCATCACTAGAGAGTTATCAATGACAGTCTATTTAAGGTTAACCATTTGATAACTCTTTATTGGGTCGTTCAGTGAACTCATTTTCCAATGAGCACCTGTGTCTCGTTTCTGAATTCGCTAAGTCGAATGATTATGAGATCATCATTACCCTTTAGGATAAGACAAAGACACAATGGTCTGTTCGATGTGTCGATATCCATTTCTCGACACATCTATGACCATGAACATTTAAAGACTCAAGTTCATATTGGTCATTCACTTTCCACAATTGAGATCTCCATCCAGATACGTGTATGACCTTACTTTAAGTCTAAGGAAATTATCCAAGTATATAATAAATATACTAACCATACTAGGATAATTAGTACCATTTATATTTCAACAAGACATATTCTTGGATAAATTGCCTCGAGGGCATATATCTCCCTACATCTCCCACTTGCAGTCGGGCTATTTATCTCGGTATCGTATACCGTCATAACATATCAATCATATGTTAAAGCCTAAAAGGGGATCTGCTTAAATTTATCTATTATGTAGTATTACAGAGTCTTATTACTTATGCACTATAAGTCACACAAGGGTGATTTCTCGAAACCATCTTTGGATCTCATCCAACGATTTTTCTTCTTTTGTATAGCTAACGATTAGCACATACGACTTAATTTTAATGTTTATCATTACATACTAGTCAATCATATCATAGCCTATTCCAATATACTTGTGTCATTTATGTCTAACACATTTATGACACCAAGTATTCTATATCTCTGACATAATCAAAACTCTTTTGATTGTATGTCACACATAGATGTTTTAAAACTTAGAACTTTTAACTTCGCTCCAAAAAACCGGAACCAAGTATTCTATATCTCTGACATAATCAAAACTCTTTTAATTGTATGTCACATATAGATGTTTTATAACTTAGTACTTTTACTTAGTTCCAAAAACCGGAACCAAGTAATATGCTAGCTCCCATTGACTTTGAAAACTGTCTGGTTTTATTACTTCAACTTAACTTTCTAAATCTCATTTAGAATGTTGATTATTAAGTATAACCAGCCTATTTGTGCTGAATGAATTAAAATGGAATGAATTTGTGTCAGGTTGTTCTGATGAATCGGTTACATCAAAATTTGTTTATAGAAGTTTTGATGATGACTCACTCAATCAAAACTACTTACACATCAATTCCTTTATCTGCATTAATCTTCTAACTTAAAGTATTATATGCAGGCCCAACAAGAACTTTTCTTATTGTGCACATAATTAAGATCACATCTAAATTACATGCGCCTAGAATTTACTCGTTACTTGAGATTTGTTAAAATTACTGACAGCTCCAATCAATCACATCAACTCAGAAGCATTCACAACAACTCAGAAAACCATACACAACAACTCAGATAGCCACCAAAGCATATTCATCAAGATACCAGAAACAACGACTTCATTGAATGAAAATTGTTCATAACATATCTCCCGAGTGACACTCACTCAATCATTGTTCATAAAAAACATCGTCACATTTATTCAAAATAAAAATTGCGACTGCATCCTTGATATCTCTGAAGTCCCTTGACGGCCCCAGCAGCAACGATTACTCTGATTGCCGACCGCACTTTGGAACTTCATCCATCCATCATTTCAAGCACCTGTAGACAATATATATATGTTTTAGTAATCATACTCATACCATATATTAAGCTTTACAGAAATTAATATGCTCTTTAAACAGGATTCGTACCTGAGGTTGAGCAATCACCATGCCCCTTTTTCTCTACAAGGTAGGCCTTGCCATTCCTCTTCCAATGTCCCAGCTTGTGGCAATGGAAACATCAGACTCCGATGACGCCCCTTTCTTCTTTCCCCCCTTATTCCCTTTGGTAAGTTAAGGGATCTGCCTCTTCTTACCCTTGCACTTAGGCTGGTGAGAAGAAGCAGAGCTGACAACCGACACTGGTGGTTTCTTCTCGATTCTCTCCTCGAACTGCCAGAGCATGTTCATGAGACCTGGAAGTTCCACCTCTGTATTGTTTATTATAAAAATTATAATGAACTGGTTGAATTCAGGGGTCAAAGACTTTAAGATTATGTCCGTGCTCATCTCATTTTCAAAGACAAATCCTAGCTGGGTTACGTCCTCTACAAACCCGCTCATCTTAATCACATGATCCTGGACGGGGCCCGTCATCATTTTTGTCTCCCAAAGGTTGTAGGTGGCCTCAAATATGACACCCTAGAACACTTGCCATACAATTCTTCTATGTTCAAAAGCATACTCTGAACATCCATATGTTAATACTTTCTCTACAGATCATTGTTTATCGAGGCCAGAGTAAGGCACCTGGCCTTCTCTGCATCCCTTTGCCACTGCTTGTACATCTCCTTCTCTTCATTGGTGGCATCTTCATTGGGCTTCTCCAGAGCAGTTTCTGTCAGTACGTAACCTATTCCAGCTAACGAAAGAACTAACTTGATGTTTCTCAACCAGTCCTTGTAATTCGTCCCGTTCAGCACATTCTTCTCGATAATGAATTTAAGTCCAGACTCCATACTGCATTTTAATAGAAGTTAAATTAGCATATGTTCTTATATAGTTTAAGATGTTTTTATTAAACTATATTCTCCCACTATTTTAATGAATAGTTAAGCCATAACATTTATAAAATTTGTGGAAGAGGGATCCAGCTACCCTGAGTCTCCCAACCCTTGAGTGTGCTCAACAAGTTGTTTGTCTCTACATTCGGTAGATGAGCTATTTATTAATCATATCATATATGACTCCCTACAGATTTCTACCCCTAGTCACTTATGATCATGAGTGTGCTCATCTAAATCATAATGACTAGTCTAGTCAGACCTTTGTTTTCATGTTTAGCTTAACTTACGTCGGCGCTCAGTGTATGCATGGCACGACGGTTTGGATTAGGTTTAGATTACATCATATGTAATAAAAAGTTGGTTTCCATAAGGTTTTCATGCCACAGCTTGAGTGTGCTCAACAACTATAACATGTAACTTATAGTCGCCAAGACTTCAAAACAAGGAGTGCTACGATTTATCTTGAAGAATATTATTAAAGTATTACACTAGATATAGTTGACGGTGTCACATAATCATGATTCACATCCTTGCGGTCCAGCGAAACGCGGCCAGGGATTTGACTAGGCCAGGATCACTATCTCCAGTCAAGCTTAGGGTGATCTTTACCACTAGTCAAAAAACACTAGACCGGATCATGGTCCATTGAAGAAAAACTCACCATTCATATGTGTGCCATTAACTAAAGTGGCTTTTCATTAAAGCTAGTTAATCCTATCAACTAGTTGAATCCTAAAATTCGGAATTATTAGGATTTGGTTAATAACTTTTATTAGAGTCCTTATCAACTATAAGGTTTTAAAGTTTCAACGTGCTATCCTAATCGAGTATTAGGATTTTAATAAATACAAATTACAACAATTTAAAATGTAGCCTTTTATTAGAATTATTATTAGAACGTTTAAAATAATAATAGTTGGAAAAAGGGCTATCCTAATCAGGAATTAGGAATTAAATGTTGTAACAATTTATTAAACATAGCATGTCAATCTAAAATTTATCTTATAAGTTTTAGATGAATTTTAATGGCTATCCTAAGGGGCTTTCTTGAATTATCACATAATATACAAGAATTTAGAACTACCATTAAAATATGTCAACTAAATTTTATCCCATAAAATTTGCATGCATATACGCAACTTAAAATTTATCACATAAAATTTAGTTACTATCTTTTAATAATTATCACATAATTGATTAACATGAACAACCTGTTAAAAATTTATAACATAAATTCTAGCATGCTTATTAAAAATTTATCCCATAAATAGTTTAAGAGCATTTATAAAAATATGTTGTTCTTTCTTTAACCATTATCGCTTAATGTTTAAATCTAGATAATCACATTATCAGTGTTCTTAGCATGCATTTAAAACATTGTAGTTTTAGATCAGAAGTAGACCTAAGCTTTGATACCAATGTTGGGTTTTAAGGGACCCTTAGGGCATAATTCTACGCCCGTCCTACGTCGAACGGACGATAGAAATATAAACAGCTGCAAAAAATAAGAATTATTAAACTATTTAATAACATGCCATAAGAATATCAAAGACCTTAGCCAAGATCTCTACTATCTTGGGGTGGGTCTGACTAGCCACAAAATAGATCTAAACTACTGCAATGATATACATTAAATGCATTAAAAGGACATACCTGGAACTTTGCTTCCGCAGAAAACAAAGCGTCGTTTTCAGCAACAGACTTTGGCCTTCCCCGAAGCTGGCCGCCTCCGCACCTCCGAACTGGTCCACCCGAAACGAGCCGACACCACGCCTCCGAGCCAATCACCTGCCGAAGAAAGTTTCACTTTGAGAGCGATCCGCATCGTAGACTTTGGATCGAATTCAATCCTCCTTGTCGTCTTGCTAAGACGCGGATGAAGGAATCAGAAGAGTTAAGGAGAAGAGAATAATATTTGTCTTGAATCGAGCATGCTCAAAACTTTTCGGAGCTACTCGATTCAGAGACTTTGTGCAATTTTTCAAGGGATGTCGACTCCTATTTATATAGGAGGCCGGGCCCCTTGCTCATCTCACGAGCAATGTGGGATTAATCAATATGGGGATCAATTACTGGAGAAAATTAGGATTAGTCTTGCCTTATACTAAGGCTCAACTTCAACTAATTATTTTTTTCCTCACCGTTGAGCTTCGGAAGTGATACAACCTATCAATTGAAGAGCTTTGAATGGTGAAAGCATAGAAACAAACATTGACGAATTTCTACTTCGTTTGCCCCCTCAAACAATTGCTCAAAGTTGAGCAAAAAATCACAATTTTGCATTTTTCGTAGCCGTCACAAGCCCTCTTAGGGTTTCTGGACTGTGGGCCCCTCGATGGGGCCCACCATTCAGCGGGGCGTGCCCAGTTTTCCTGGGGCACCTGCCCGCTCTGGGTGGGCGGGCTCGAGACCCGCCCGCATATACGGGCCAGACCGGCCGGTCCAGCCCGCATATGCGGGCCGGTCCAGCCCGCTAGGAGGGCTGGCCCCCCTTTTGCGGGCGGGTTCAGCCCGCCTAGCGGGTATGTGCCTGCCCGCCAAAGCTGGGCTGGGCCAAAACTGGGCTTTTGCCCAGTTCTGGACTTTCGGGCTGTTTCTTGAGTTTTACAGCTCCGATTAAGACGATTTTCGAACCGTTGGAAATAGGGTTCGAATGGGCTATCCCAAGAACCCTTGCAACCTTTTCCTATGCTTTTATTATGCAAAATATTCTTGTAAACATTTTAGAATATATTTTCAATCATTTTTCATCACATGCAATAATCCTTTATAGCATTCTACTAATGCTAAAATCGCAAACCTTTTGCGACAATATTAAATCCCATTTAATCTAGACTTATCGTAACAAACTCTTTTTGACTTCAATTATTCTTGTGCACCCCAGGGCACTCCTCCTGAACCCTTCCTATTACTAAGACGCAAATCCCACTCGGTGTGAGATCCTACAACCTGACCGTACTACTGGTTGGGGCTCGAAACCCCTAGATGATAGTGACCACGAGCAGTAGGTGTCGCTGATGTTTCGGCATCATAATTATGTGATTGACCCATTGACAAAAAATGTCGTCGGGATCACTCTGACTGTGTCAATGATGAATTGTTGGATATGGACGACATAAATACACCCATGAGGGGATGTATGAGGGTATACGGACCTCAGATGTCGCGTGCACGAAGGCGTGCGCGAAGGGAACCTTTTCTCGTGTGAAAAGGACCACTCGATAAGTGGAAAAAGCCACTCGATAAGTGGAAAAAGCCACTTTATAAGTGCAAAATGGCACTTGATAAGTGGATAAAGAAGAAGATAAATGAATGTGCTAATATAGGCTAATAAGCTTATATTTAGTTATTTCCTACAATAACTACCCCTAAAGCCTATAAATAGGACCCAAGGGTAAGGCATTCATTCACACTTTCCATGCCATAAGTTTGCATAAGGCATCTTATGTTCTTCTTCTCCCTTCCATTAAAATCCTCTTCTAGTTAGAGATTTAGGCGGTGAAACTCTGCTTCGATCCTCCGTGACTAAGTATCGACCGTTGTGGCGAATCCGAGGGCGAAGTTCTGAGATTACGGTGCCGCGTATGCAAGCGTATGTCTCGACTTTATTATTTGATCCTAACGTCCTTGTTTTGACAGGATCCAACATTGGTATCAGAGCCATAGAGATTCGCTCCGGTCAGACCGTCGCCCCGTCGAAACTATGAACGAGTCGTTCTCTTTTTCACGAATGGGTATCCTACCATTATGGATATGGTAGGAACACTTCATGACAGAGAGAATGCAGCGGTTGTTCTTTTCACGTTAGGGTCTCCTACCATTACGGATATGGCAGGAACTCTCCGTGACGGGAAGAACCGACTGTTCATATCGTCAAACTCGCTATCTTCATGGATGCTGAGTCTCCATTAATAGGGAATGGGCACTCTCTTCATGTGGAGCGCATAGTTTACGAACTTTTTGAAGTAAGTTATTTTTTTTGGCACACGGCCATTGGAGGATAACTACTTTCTCGACGAACGGGTGCTTCACCGGAGAAGAAGATGGTGGTTATTCCCATCGGGGAAGATGAATTTTGGTGCATGAAATCTATAGCCATATGGGCAATGGAGGCAATGCATCCCCCTCCCCATGTGGAGGGGGTTGGCTACGGCCAATAACGATGAAAACCACCACGACCACCCCGTCGAGGGGGAGGAGTGCATGCGGCCACCCCATGCAAGGGGGGAGACCGGCCATGGCCAAAGGGCCATGGCCGGCTTAGGCCAATAGGCCATGGCCGGGCCATGGCCGGCCTGCCCCGGCCGCGGCCAGGCCAGGGCCGGCCATGGCCGGCCACGGCCACGGCCAGGGAGCCCTGGCCGCGGCCATGGCCAGGCCTGGCCGCGGCCAGGCCAGGGCCAGGAGGCCCTGGCCGGCATCGGCCAGTGGCCAGGGCCGGCCTGGCCGGCCCTGGCAGGGGCCAGGACCGGTGCCCTGGCCCCTGCCAGGGCCCTGGCCGACCAGGGCAGAGGCCCTGGCCGAGGGGCCAGGGCCCCTGGCCGGCCAGGGCAAAGGCCTTGGCCGGCAGAGGCCCTGGCCGGCCAGTCTTATGCCCTTGGCCGGCGTTGGCCGGCCCCGGTCAGGGCAGAGGCCCTTGACCGAGGGAATGGGGCCATTGCCGAGCCTTGGTTGTCCAAATTTTTGGGGACGGGGCATACGTGACCGAAAGGGGGGGCATGTATGGTAGTGGCTTGCATGGACAACCCCTACGGGTCCGACGGCAATTCTCTGCAGTAAATTCCCCTGAAGGAGGGAACGCTTGGATCCATACGGGAACCGGCGACGGTGGCTTGCAGAGAAATCCCCACAATGGGGATCCGGCCTTGGCACGGCTACGGCTCTACCCCGGCAAATGGCCAGGGATTGCCGAATATTTCGCTAGTATCATAAGGGTACTAAGTCGAAATATACAATTTTGAAAAATACGTTTTCATACGTTTTGAAAAATACGTTTTTAAAAAAACGCTTTTCCGCTGCGAAGTACTATAAAAGTACTAACATTTGATAAAGTGATGGGGAAATATTGAAAGTTACTCTAGATGGTGATTGGAAACGTCGTGACCTTTCCGATTCTAGAGTAACATTTTCAATATTTTTCGAAAGTAACTTATCAAATTGTAAATATCATTCCAAGTGGGAGTTGAAATTAGAACTATATATCCAAATGGGATATTCTATTCTCATTTCAAGTGGGAATTGTATTTATTTTAAGAATTTTCAATGCAATGTTTTTGATCAAACCTTCGTTTTTTGTGTCTTTTGCAGCATTTTAAAAGTAAAATGTCTTCCGCTTCAAAGAATATTGTCGCTGAGTTAAACAGAGGTAAAAAACTCAACGGCGATAATTACAAACTTTGGTCCATTAAGATACAATACGTTCTGGAGGAGCAAGAAGTGCTCGAGACTCTAAAGAACGTCATGATTGAACCCGAGTTGGGCACTACGGCCCAACACAGACGAGACAAGGAAGCTTTTGATGCTTGGTCTCAGAAGAACAAGATAGCCCGCATTACGTTATTGTCCAGTATGGCCGATGACATAATGCGCATCTTCCGAGAACATGACCTAGCCATGGACATATGGTCCAAGCTAGAGGAGAAGTTCGGTGGCACATCGGTGTCCAAACTTCGCGCCTTAACTATAAGGTTCGATTCATATAAGAAATGTCCAGATCATTCCATGGGGAAACATCTGCGACATATGGCGAATCTTATCTCGGAGTTAAAGGACGCAGGTCATGTGCTCACTGATGAGCAACAAATCCAAGCAGTCATACGTTCCCTACCAAATGGGTGGGACCAAATGAAGATGCATCTCACTCACAATGAGAGCATCAAGAACTTCAGCGACGTTTCAAAGCACCTTGAATTAGAGGAAGAGTGGCTTGCGGCTGCCAAGCCAAGTGCAGAAGTGCACATGGTTGCTAATTCCTCACATGGGGGAAAGAAACGGAAAGATCGTTTGAAGTTCACTAATGAACGTAAAAAGGAACCTGAGTTTACCAAGAAACCCAAACACAGGGGTGGGCACAAGAAGTGGCACAAGAAGAAAGACTTGAAGAAAATCAAGTGCTTCAAGTGCAACAAGCTCGGTCACTATGCTCGTTCGTGTACGAGTGGAGGCGACGAGGTAACTTGTAAATATACTAGTTACATATGTGTTTCTAGTTCAATATTTCTTGTGGAATCTAATCCATTTTGGATAATTGATTCAGGTGCCACCGACCACATAGCAAGGGACAGACGGTCCTTCGTGGAGTATCACCGGATACCCCAAGGAACGAAGTGGATCTATGTAGGAAACAACACACGTGTTGAAGTGAAAGGCATTGGGACTTGCAAGCTAGTCTTGGACAACGGCCGCACTCTCCTACTTCATGATGTCCTCTTCGCTCTAGATATTCGAAGGAATATAATTTCTGTGGTCGTGTTAATGGGTCTTGGCTATAACTGGTTTTTTCATGATTGTAATGTGGACTTAAGTTGTAATAATACTCTTATTGGTACTGGGTTTGTATTTAAAGGATTTATTGTAATGAGTATAATGTATGATTCCTCGTGTAATGAAAATTTCCTTATTGCAAATTCTAAGACTTATGAGTCTGATGTGATTTGTTGGCACGCAAGGCTTGGTCATATTGGACCAACGCGTATGGATAGACTTGCCAAACATGGCCTTCTATCCAATGTTTCAAAGGTTGAAATGTCGACCTGTGAACATTGCCTAGTCGGGAAATCTTGTCGCAAGCCGTTTGGAACCGGCACAAGGGTCGAGGTTCCATTACAGCTTATCCATTCGGACATATGTGGTCCGATGAATGTCAAGACAAGACGCGGGAAGTCCTATTTCATCACTTTTATTGATGATTTCACCCGATTCGGACATATCTATTTGATATCCCACAAAAGTGAAGCATTGGCTTGCTTTAAAAACTATATGAGTTTAGTGGAGAATCAATTAGATCGCAAGATTAAGGTATTGCGAACCGATAGGGGCGGTGAATATCAATCAACAAGTTTTAAGGAACTTTGTGATGAAAAAGGCATAGTACATCAGGTAACTATGCCTTATACTCCTCAACAAAATGGTGTTGCAGAAAGGAGAAATAGGACTTTAATGGAAATGGTCCGTTCAATGATGGCGCAAGCTAACTTGCCAATCATCTTTTGGGGTGATGCATTATTGACGGCCGCTTTCATTTTAAACCGTATACCCTCGAAATCAGTTAGCTCCACTCCTTATGAGTTGTGGAACCAAAGGTCTCCTGACTTAAACATTTTGAAACCTTGGGGTTGTGCATCCTGCGTACATATTTCCTCCCATAAGTATGGCAAACTTGGGCCAAGGGGAAGGAAATGTATCTTTATACGATACGCAGAAAACTCCAAAGGTTATGTTTTTGTTAGTCAGGAAGACAATGGTGGGTTGATTGAGTTTGAGTCGAGGGATGTCACTTTCTTGGAAAACGGGTTTCCAAGACAGGGCGAGATAAGTCAGGACTTATCTCTATTTGAGATTTATGATTAAGAAGGATTACCTCATTCGAGTGGGAGAATTCTTGGTGAAAACAAAAATACGTTTCAACCTTCACCAATGGATTATACGAATGACGATTATCCTATTCCATACGGGAATAATGATCCAAGTGGGAGCAATTCTAACGACATTCCAAGTGGGAGTAGTATTAGAATTGATCTAAATTCGAGTCAACAAGGACTTGAAGAATCTCAAATACGACGTAGTAGTCGTACAAGGTTGGCTCCTCTAAGATTTGAGGATGAATTTTCGCAAACCTTTATGACTTTACTACAAGAAGATGACGAGCCTGCTACTTTCAAACAGGCTGTATCTTGCCCTGCTAAATACAAATGGATGGAAGCGATGCAAGAGGAGTTAGAATCCATGAAAGTTAACCGAGTCTGGGTAGTTGACTTACCCAGAGGATGTAGAGCTATTGGGAACAAATGGGTTCTCAAGATCAAGCATAAGGCTGATGGCTCTATTGACAGATATAAATCTCGCCTTGTCGCGAAAGGTTTTACGCAATAGGAAGGGATAGACTACGAAGAGACCCTCTCACCTGTTGTTCGTTTTACCTCGATTCGCCTGATTCTGGCAATGGTAGCTTGCTTTGACCTCGAATTACATCAAATGGATGTAAAGGCTGCCTTTCTCAATGGAGAATTGGACGAGGAGATCTATATGGAACAACCAACAGGGTTTGTAAAAGAAGGAAACAAACATAAGGTTTGTAAACTTCTTAAATCCATATATGGTCTTAAATAATCCTCGAGGTAATGGTATATACGATTTCAAGAAGTTGTCTTATCAAATGGTTTTACCATGCTTGATGAAGATAACTGCGTATATATCAAGAGGATTAAAAACACGTATGTTATCATGTCTCTATATGTAGATGACATTTTAATAGTCGGAAATGACAAGGGCTTTGTGATGGATATCAAGGCTGGGCTTTCATCAGTTTTTGAGATGAAAGACATGGGAGAAGTCGCATATATCCTTGGAGTTAAGATTTCAAGGAATCGTTCGAAGAAACTTCTTTCTCTTTCACAGGAGACTTATATAAAGAAGATTCTAGAACTATTTAATATGCAGGACTGTAAGTCCATTGATACTCCTATAAGCAAAAGCGATAATTTATGTCTGAAATCATGTCCTAAGAACCAAAAGGAGAAAGAGATTATGGAAAATGTTCCATATTCCAGTGCAGTTGGTAGTCTTATGTACGCTATGATGTGTACAAGACCGGACATCTGTTTTGCCGTTGGAATGGTAAGTCGTTACCAATCCAACCCAGGGCAAGTACACTGGAAAGCGGTTAAGAGGATAATGAGGTATCTCAAAGGAACTGCAGACTTTGCTTTATACTATCAAGGAGATGCCTTGAGGCTTGAAGGCTACACTGATGCTGATTGGGCGGGTGATCTCGATGAGCGACGATCGACCTCAGGATATGTTTTTCTACTCGGATCTGGTGCAATATCCTAGAGTAGCAAGAAACAATCCTGCATCGCACTTTCAACCATGGAAGCCGAGTTTGTAGCATTTAGCATGGCAGTCCAAGAGGCTGTTTGGCTTAGGAAGTTCTTAGACAGGCTAATTAATACAAGTGACTCAGGTGCTGTACCCATACACAGCGACAGTCAAGCATCTATAGCCTATGTCAAAGATCCGAAATTCCATTGTAAGACCAAACACATAGATATTCGCTACAAATTTGCAAAAGACTATGATAAGACCAAGAAGGTAGACATAAGGTACATATCTACGCATGAGATGGTAGCGGATCCGCTTACGAAGGCGATCCCCAGAGATGTGTTTTACAAACACTTATCATCTCAAGGATTGCATAAGAGCTGAGTTGTACCAATATAAATTCCCATGTCTGTAAATGATCAAATTTAATAAAAGAATAAGTTCTTTTTCAAACATTGCATATGAATTTCTTGAGAAATGTTTGTGTACATTTTTGAAATCTCAGCTATACTTTCTAGTATGTCGGACAGATTGAGGTTGGCTCTCTCACATGAGCAACCGCCTTATTCTATCAGACGGATAGAATAGAGATGAGACCTGTTTAAAGTCAAAATCATCAGACGGATGATTTAGAGTCATGACTTAAACAAAATGGTCCATGAAAGATCTGCATCATATGGATGCTTACAGAAGATCTAAGAGGATTTTGAAATCCTATCTGTCTAAATGCGGGATGTGAGTCCAAAGGATTATTTGAGTAGAAAAAAGGGACTCAAAGTCAGACATTTTGGTGTCTGATCATCATCCTTACAACATCATTGAGACATACACTCCCTAGGAAAGGAGCGATGGTGTAATACGTATTCATACTACGTATGCATTTTTGACCATTGGGTTAGAATAGTAAATAAGTTTACTATTATGTGAGACCCAAAGACCACATGGGTCTTAATTCATTACCCTTATGGACTCTAATTGGTTCCTTTAGATTTGACCGGGTGATTGCTATCTTAGCATGTTACTTATGGACTATGGTTAATTCGGTCCGGCGGGGCATGTTAGAAAAGCAAGTCAAGTCAAGATCGAAAGGATCGTAAGAAGAGGAAGATTAATTTCGCATTCACATTTGGACTTTAAAGATTCAAAGCTGGCCAGCCAATTGCAATCCAGATGGGATTCAATTGTTGAATATAAAGTATAAGAAATGTGAAGAAATAATCTAGGGTAAAGCATGCGTTGATCTACTCAACTTTGCACCTCGAGGAGTGTTGTGTATCTCTAACAAGTGCACAATAGCGGACTCTATGCGCATGACGGTCACACAGCCTATTTCTCGGTATGATAAACAGAAGAGTTAGAGGAAAATAAGTTTCCTTACAATCCCCTCAAGTGTGAGTGGGAGATGTTGGATATGGATGACATAAATACACCCATGAGGGGATGTATGAGGGTATACGGACCTCAAATGTCACGTGCACGAAGGCGTGCGCGAAGGGAACCTTTTCTCGTGTGAAAAGGACCACTCGATAAGTGGAAAAAGCCACTCGATAAGTGGAAAAAGCCACTTTATAAGTGCAAAATGGCACTTGATAAGTGGATAAAGAAAAGATAAATGAATGTGCTAATATAGGCTAATAAGCTTATATTTAGTTATTTCCTACAATAACTACCCCTAAAGCCTATAAATAGGACCCAAGGGTAAGGCATTCATTCACACTTTCCATGCCATAAGTTTGCATAAGGCATCTTATGTTCTTCTTCTCCCTTCCATTAAAATCCTCTTCTAGTTAGAGATTTAGGCGGTGAAACTCTGCTTCGATCCTCCGTGACGAAGTATCGACCGTTGTGGCGAATCCGAGGGCGAAGTTCCAAGATTACGGTGCCGCGTACGTAAGCGTAAGTCTCGACTTTATTATTCGATCCTAACGTCCTTGTTTTGACAGGATCCAACATGAATACCACAGTTTTAGTCCCTTCGTCATAACTATGTCACTGCATAGCCTAAGGTATGGTAAAATGTCAACCCTACTAGCTAGAATTGGTCAGTATACATCGGTCTTTGGTATGTCCATGTTGTACTACCTACAACATACCCGACCGAGGTTTAGCACAAAGAACCGTACTGAGCCTGTGATACTGACTTCCCTTAACGAAAGAGACGAATCCTATCTTAGTCACTACTTACCTCGTATGCTTCAAGTGTCAACCAACCTAAGATTTTTCAACGAGTGAAGACTCGAGACAAGATCATAGATCTAAGTGACATTGTTCATGTACAGGTTCGTACAATGACATCAAGTCTAAAGGACCAACTAGCCTATCATCACTAGAGAGTTATCAATGACAGTTTATTTAAGGTTAACCATTTGATAACTCTTTATTGGGTCGTTCAGTGAACTCATTCTCCAATGAGCACCTGTGTCTCGTTTCTGACTTCGCCTGGTCGAATGATTATGCGATCATCATTACCCTTTTGGATAAGACAAAGACACAATAGTCTGTTCGATGTGCCGATATCTATTTCTCGACACATCTATGACCATGAAAATTTAAAGACTCAAGTTCATATTGGTCATTCACTTCCCACAATCGAAATCTCCATCTAGATACGCGTATGACCTTACTTTAAATCTAAGGAAATTATCCAAGCATATAATAAATATATTAACCATACTAGTATAATTAGTACCATTTATATTTTAATAAGACGTATTCTAGGATAAATTTCCTCGAGGGCATATATCTCCCTTCAATTACCCCTATACATTCAAAAATTACTAAAGCAGGAGTAAAAAGAGTGCAGCGATCCTACAATGTCTGGCTAGGCCCTTGGCCTCCCTCCAGCATGGTCGCAGACTCTGAGTCTCTCGAAGCATCTGCTCCTGCATCGTCACCAGTCATGGTGACAACTTCCCCGGTGGGAGCAGCCTCCTCCGTGCCTTGGCTCGATTCGTCGTCACCAAGATCTGGAAACATCACCGGGATCCGATCGATCTCAGCAGAGAGGTCGGGGAATTTGTTTTTCATTTACAATCGACATCGCTTGTAGCTTTCCGTGTATAGCTCGTCAAAGTCGGGAAACAAATCCTTGAATTCCTGAAACGCATTCTCCGTTACGGCCTCGGCGTTGGCTTTCTCCTCCTGCAGAGCCTTCTCCACCCTCTCCCTCAAAGCAGATTGTTCAGCTTCTCTCTTACGAGACTCTCGTAAGTCATGCTTAAGCTGCTGAATGTGATTCAGTCTCAATTTGCACAGAAGCCCAATGTTAGCCAGCTCAGCCTGAGACTTCTCTATGGCCAACTTTATGGCCCCTAGGGTGACATCGTGATAAGCCACCATCGGTGCACTTCGACGCAACACAGTGGTGGCCATGAGAGCCTGCAAACAAGGCACAATACATGACAATCGTTCTGCCTCACCTACTGAAGAGGATGGTGCAATAATTACCTGGATGCTAGCTTGAACGACTATCGATGTAAGCTGCTCGTAATCGACCCTTTCCACGACAGCCAAGGGTCGCATTCTCAGTAGTGCGGGAGGCAGTCCCGCAATTAAGAAGAAAAAAATCTTCTCGCCTCATCGGAAATTCCGCTTGAACGAGCTCCTCTGCGGAGTAGTAAAATGGAGCTGGGGAGATCGACTCTACATCAAAATCGACCTGAACTCATCGGGGATGTCTTCAGACAATTGTACAGGAGGGGACATGCCTCACCATGGCCCAGAATCATTGTGTAGAAGGAGCTCCAGAGGGACCCGGGTCTCCCCCGAGTCTCCCTCTAGAGGAATACCCCTCTCCTGCTGGGAGACCTGCTCTGCGGCTTCATTCGACACAGATGGCTTTGAGTCGCTGAGAAGAAGTCTCTGCTTGCTCTTGCTCCCCTCGAGTGCAACCACTTCAAATTCAGAGGAGGGCGTCTCCTTTTTCTTCCGTTGAAGACGTGCCACTTGAGTAGTCCTCTCAATAAAAATGGGTCGATCCTCTGACGGTTGGGCCGTCCTTTCTCCCATAGCCGGCACCTGAGGAGACAACATGCTCACCTCAGCCTCTCTAATGGAAGCCTCAGCCGCCTCCCTCAATGCAGGGTCCACCTGATAATCCATGCCGGCCATGCCGGCAGAAGAAACAAATGAGTTAAGCCAAAGAACGAGGGTCGTACAGTTGGCAGGCACGATCGAGCCAACCTTTCGTCCATATGGTCCGACGCAACACGTCGTCAGACCACACCCACCTTGTCTTCCTCTGTCATGCCCCGCTTCCAATAATACTTGGGAGCGAGGACGCGAGCCGGTCTGCAGGGGCTAAAGCGGTGAAGCTCAAGCCCAATAAGCGTATATGATTAAACAAACTACAGGAACTTGCATGCATTCAGAAACAACATGAATAACTTTAAATTTAATGCCAGCATCCAGATATAAGTACACAAAAGTAATAAGGTCTAAAACATGGCCAACAACAGCGAGTTCAACAAAAGATGGGTACACACCCTACAACAGAAATGCAGTAAGAGAAATCCTAAGTGGCAGCAGTCAAAGCTTGGTGACTAGTCCTCAATGGGGGAAACTCCTGGATCAACGTACTCCTGGTGCAATGGGTCAGTCTGATCAAGCTGCTCGTCCTTCAGGTACTCTGTCTCGTGACCTGACATACATTTCAGACAACATGGAAATGTATGTCAGCAAGGGTCTGGTAAGCAATAGTTAGAAATGGGACCCTTGGCAAGATGGCAGTTATAACATTTAATGACCGGATGAACAATTGTCAATTCTAAACAATATGAACATGAATGACATCAGCATGGCAGTTCTAAGATAAGTAAAGCAACAAAAAGTTTACATGTTAGGCGTTTTAAAATGGCAGTTTTCAAGCTATTCTTGAGTGTTTCTAACTAGTGACTAAGGCCCACGTCGTTAGGCAGATAGCAAGTGAATCGACCTTCTCGTGCTCTCGAAGGTGACCCCTTTACTTCCGATTAGTGCCCACGAGTCCAACCCCACCCATGTGTACTTTCTGGACCACGAGCCAGAATCAGCCAAACCGTCCCACAAGATGTTCCATTTGGCCAAACCGGCCCGCAAGTTAGCCAAACCAGCCTGCAAGATTGTCATGATATTCAGGTAGTTCAAGATGTCCAATTATGTCCAGAATTTTTTGCAATTTACAAAGTGTTATCAGTTGACTTGTTGAAATGTCCACACACACGCACACACGGTTTTCATTTGGCAATTCACTGAAAGTACACACATGGAGTTTTGGGGTCATTGTGTCACATGTCATTTTCGTGTACAAGATGTCACGGTTAATTCATCCAGAACTAGCTATATGTAAAAACGTCTAAAAGAACAGGATTTAAAAACATGTATTAAATTGCGCACTTGCCTGTTTTCGGTGATTTTGGTGTCGATGAGTTCGTATGAGAGGCACGGATGTTTCTGCGCCATTAGATTATAAAAAGTCTTTAATCAACAAAATTAATTATCACAGACATTGTTTACATTATATATATATATATATATATATATATATATATATATATATATGGGTAAAGGGATCCTAAGGTGCCTCCTTAGATTCAATCTAAGGATGTGTCCCCATTTCCCCCCATCTCAAACAGTTTTTTTTGAAATTTTTTTTCATGGGGTTGTTGTTCACCTTATGGATGATCAACATACCAAATTTCAAGGGATTCCAATACTTTTTGAGCCCCCATCTACCCCTTGCAACTTCGTGGGGTTTTAAGCACGGTTTTAGACCGTTGAAGTTGCAAGGGGTAGATGGTGGCTTAAAAAGGATTGGAATCCCTTGAAATTTGGTATGTTGATCATCCATGCTATGAAGAACAACCCCATGAAAAAAATTTCCAAAAAAATTGTAGGAGATGGTGGGAAATAAGGGTGCCTCCTTAGATTTTTATCTAAGGAGGCACCTTAGATCCCCTTTTTCCTATATATATATATATATATATATATATATATATATATATATATATATATATATATATATATATATATATATATATATATATATGAGAATAATGGCTATCATACGCCATATGAGATAGGCTCTCATACGCCCTCTCACATAAAGCAACCAAGTACAACCAAGTACAAGCCCATGTGGGCTTGTACTTGGTTGCTTTATGTGAGAGGGCGTATGAGAGCCTATCTCATATGGCGTATGATACCCATTAATCCCTATATATATATATATATATATATATATATATATATATATATATATATATATATATATATATATATATAACTAGTATATTAGCGTCGATGACTGATGTCGTTGGTGTTCTGTATGCTCTGGTTTGGGGCGTTGATTGGAGGCTTTGGGCCTAGGTTTTTGGGTGTTGGCCTTGCCATCACCTTTTTCCCCTAGGCTTGTTTTCTTCATCCTCTCTGTGTGTGTTTGTACTGCTGGGTCCGATCCCCTATTCTAGTGCTTGGTGACTGCTTTTAAGAGCCTCTCCCAAGTCTGTATAGTGGTTGTCTGACCCAGCTTGTTTCCTTCCTATTCTAATATACTTACTTACCTTTCAAAAAAAACTAGTATATTAGCATAGGCACTATTCTAATACAAATTCAAGTATACTTTAAAATGTTCTAATATTAACATATTGTTCCAATATATACATAAGTTTACATGACACATGTACTGTCTTAATATAAATTCAAGTATACTTTAAAATACCATTACTAAGCAACGTACTGATTTTAAAAACTAACTAACTTACCAACATAATTAACTAACATTAGTATACACAGATATAATATTAATACATACATTAGCAATATATACTACCGCTATATATTAACGTGCTGATTTTATAAACTAACTGATATAAACATTAAAAGAACTGATGGTATTAACTAACAGCGTACAGTAACAATATTATACTAACCCTAACTCACTAACGTACTGATATAATATTAAACTAATACTACATACTAATGGTATACTGAGTATTATTCGTGCTGCTTTATATAAACTAACAACTAATATATATATATATATATATATATATATATATATATATATATATATATATATATATATATATATATAATACATTTGACAGCGATTTTTGAATCCTAGGGCTGACTGGGACAAGCTGACTAGGACAAACAGGTTGATAGAAAGACGGCTGAGATTTAATCCTGATGAATCGACGGTTGAGATAAGGTTTTGAGAAAAATTTTGGGGGAAAAATTGCTGTTTTGGTGGGAACTTGAGTAGCCATCATTTAATTAAATAATTTTATATTCTTTCTTTAAAAACCCTGCAGCAATTGATCTTCTTCTTGGGGGATGAACGTGGTTAGGGGCTCATTTAATATTCTTTCTTATCTTGGCAAAATCACGTTCTGGGAAAAAAATGCAAGGGCCACGAGATGTTGCCACGTCATCAATCTGCAGCAAAACATTGATCCGATGTGCTACAAGATGCTGCCACCTCATCGATCCATGGCAAAACAATTTGCCTAATTAGAACCCATCACTTTCTCCTATTAAATGTTGCCTGCTAATCTCAAAATCAACGGATGCAATTGAACCACAATTTGCCTAATTTGAACCCGTCAATTTCTCATATTAAATGCCTGCTAATCTCAAAATCGACAGATGTAATCGAACCGATCGATCTGTTTTTTTTAGTTGGTATAAAGGGCAGATCGAATCCTTTGATGAATGGTGAAGGGGATGATTGATGAGTGAGAAAAACAGGTGACAGTGCTAATGTGGGGCGTACTTGCTAGCTATCGCCAACGACGGTGTCGATCCCAGGATCCACGGCCGGAGAATCTTGGCTGTCTGGATTCGTGATGGCTGTTTTAGTTGTCTTTTTTTGTTGGTATAATTCAGTTGTTGTCTTCAATATGATATTATGAGTCCTTTTTAAGATTTTCTTCTTTTTTTGTTGGTATGATTCAGTTGTTGGTGGGTCTTTGTGGCGATGGCTATATGATTATTTGTTTTTCTCTCCCATTGAAGCAGTTACTGATTCAACTTGATAGTTTGTTTAAAATTGTGATTTTTCTTTGCTTTCAGCATGTCCGATCTAAATGAAAGAATTTCATTGTTTATTCCATTTCTGTTTAAGCTAGATGTCTATTTTGCATTTTTAGTTCTTAAATTGCAATTATTTATTTATTACTCCTTTAATTTGACTTTTTCTTGAGATTTCTCATGTCTAATTACTAATTCCTAGAGAGTTTGAATGCCTTTTGGTTTTTTGATTTAATCTTAGCAGACAAATGCACACAAGTAACTAATATCATTCTTAGTCCATGTGTAGCTTGCATACCTCGGATGTCTGCAACCATGAGTGTTGGATGTAACTAAATTTGTTGGATGCAACCATGAGCGTTTCATCAATATCATTCCTCAAATTGTTGGATGTATCTAAATTTTTTTGGGGAAAACTAGATTGTTTAGGGGACATAAATTTTGATAGAAACTAAAATATTTAGGAAAAGCTAAATAACAACTATTATGCTTTAATTATTTGTTCGTTTAAAATTAAGAGATCCAATCTTTTGGGAGGGGAATATTCTAAATGAACGTGGAAAATAAATTTTAGGAGCACTAAAATTTTTAGTAAAACTAAATGACAATTAGTGTGCTTTCATTATTGCTGTTCGTTTAAATTAGGAGATCCAATCTTTTGAGTTGGGATTATTTTAAATGAACGAGTGAACTAAATTTTGGGGAAACTATTTTAAATGAATGTTTAAATTAGGATACTGACTAGAACAATGATAATAGGAAAACTGATTTGAATTTGAAATTTGGCGGGAACATATTGTGATGAAAATCAAACATTAGGAGGAAAATTTAAACGATAATATGAAAAAATGATTTGAATTTGAAATTTGGGAGAACATATAGGGGTGAAAATTAAAACTTGGGAAAAATTTAAATGAGGTTTGATTTTTTGCATTGGTGGAAAAGCTGGAAGGAATATTTAACTTTAATTCACTTTTTGGAGGGAAAAATTTAAATGAATCGTGAATATGACAATGATAATAGGAAAAATGATTTGAATTTGAAATCTGGGGGAGACATATTGAGGTGAAAATTAAAACTTGAAGGGAAAATTTAAATGCAGTTTGATTTTTTTATTTGGGAGAAAAGCTAAAGTGGAAAATATATTTAACTTTGAATTCACTTTTTTGGGGACAAACTTAAATGAACCGTGCCCTACGGGCACGGGTTATGACTAGTATATATATATATATATGGATTAATGTAGAACAGGTGGCACCTGATCCAATGGATCAGGTGCAAGACACAAAAAGGTGGGGCCCCACGAGTACAAGCCCATGTGGGGGCTTGTACTTTCCACCTTTTTTGTGTCTTGCCACCTGATCCTTATTGGATCAAGTGGCAGCTTTTCTACATTAAATCCATATATATATATAATAACATTAGCTGATTGTATAAAAATGAAGTTGTGGAACTCACAGTTGTATGGGTTTCTCTTCGTTGCTTGCAGGTAGGAGGTGGCGACTGAACGGCGTCGGAGGCTGCAGCAACGGCGGTGCACTAGGGGTGGCGCGACGTCGGGGCTACCGTGTTGCTGTCACGAGTTCGTCGTAGATGCCGTGAGGGGGTGTGGGCTGTTGAGTTGAGGGAGGAATTTCGTTGCGGGAGGATGAAGGCGGGTCTGCTGTCATGAGGGCTGGTCGGCAGTTGGGGTTGGAGGTGGTTACAGGGATGTCGTCGAGGAGAGGAGGTTGGATGGATGGTTGAGGGTGGCGCAGGAAGGGTTGTTCGAGGGTTGAGGGCAGTGCGGTGAGTTTGGTAGTCAGCGGGGAGGAGAAGGAGGGAGGAGGCTTGGGAGGAGGGACTCGTTAGGTGCATGAAGCAGGTGTAGGGAATTGGGGGTCCCTCAGGGCACAAAAATTCTAGTCCCGTCCTAAGTCGGACGGAACATAGACAGGAAAATCAAAAGCAGCGGAAGAAAAACAGTTAATCTAAATTAACATGCAAGTTAAAACAATTTTAACTTGGCCCTAAGGTCCAAGACCCTATGCCAAGATCTATGCCGACTTGGGATGGGTCTGACCATCCCAAGAAGGATCTAGCCTACTGCGATTAAATTAAACTAATGCTAATAAACTACTTTAACCACATACCCGGAATCTCAGCCCTGGAGCAGGCGAGATGTTCCGCGCCGTCTTCCGAGCTGCTCCCGTCCCACGCCGAGCCGCTCCTTTGAACCGCTCCCCGAACCGCTCCTCGAACCGCTCCGCATCCCGAGGCGATCAATCCCCGTGCCGCCGAGCCAACCAACCGCCGAAGAAAGTTTCACGCGAGTGAAACCTCCGCCAAGATTTCGGATCCAGAATCCGAACTCCTTTGTGGCTTTGCTAGAGCCCGCAGGAGTAAGGCAGAAATTTAGGGAGAAGAGAAATATTAATTTTAAGCCTAGATCCGAGCGTGCTCCAACATTTACGAGAGCCGCTCAGATCTAGAGCTTGGGACGAGTTTTGAGAAAGGGGGGAGACCCCTATTTATATAGGCGGCGGACTCTCCCCTTTTCTCAAAATCCGATGTGGGACTAAAAATAGAGTTAATTTAAAATCAAGTTAGTTTGCACTTCACAAAGTGCAAACTTCCGTGAATTTTAACTCACTCACCGTTGAGCTTCAGGATTGATACAACCTATCAATGCGACAAGCGTTCAACGGTGAACGCATAGGAAAAAACCGTTCGTCAATCGGAGGTCGTTTGACCCTCCAATTGAGTGTCCAAAGATCAGCCCTAGGCTAGTTTTTCACAAAAACGAGCCGTCAAAAATGCCCATCAAACCTAGGGTTCCACACCCAGAGGTGGGACCCACAAGTCTGACTGGGCGCCCAAACCCAGACTTGGGCACGGGCGCCCAAGTCTGGGCTCGGGCACCCAGGTGCCCAGGCGCCCAGGCACCTGGCGCCCAGGCGCCCAGGCACCTGGCGCCCAGGCGCCAGCCTGGCGCCAGGCGCCAGGCGGGCGCCTGGCGGGCGCCTGGGCCGGGCGCCCAAGGCGCCCGGCCCAGGGCGCCTGGGCGCCCAGGTGCCCAGGGCGCCTGGGCTCCCAGGCGCCCAGGCCCGTCTGGGCGCAGGCCCAGGCGCCCAGCGCCTGGGCCTGTGCCCAGGCCTGGCTGCCTGGGTTCCTGGCTCAGCCAGGTCTGGCCAGGCACCCAGGCCAGACTTGGTCTGGTCTGGGTCAGCCTGGTCTGACCCGGTCTGATCTGTTTGGCTGTTTTGGCTCTAACTTGCGCATCCGGTGTCCGATTTGGACGCCGTTCGAACCTGGGTCTAGACCGGGACATTCCCGTCTTACCCGTGAACTTTTCCTTGCGTTTATATTATAAAATATTGTATTAAACAATTTAATACACATTTAATCGCTTTTGCATCAAATGCAAAATAGTCCCTATCTAAGCTTAAATTACCATATTGCATCAAATGCAATTTTCTCTTCTTTTGCATCAAATGCAATTATTCTCCCTAACTAATTTCTACCTATTACTAGACGAAGCATTGCACTCTGTGTGAGACCCTACAGCCTGACCCTTACAACAGGTTGAGCTCGAAGCCCTATACGGCAGTGACCACGAGCAGTGGTTGCCGTCCCTGCTTCAGGAATCATCATTATGTGGTTGACTCATTGACATGAGTATTGTCGGGACCACCTGACTGTTTCCGTGATGAATTCCGTAGTTATAGTCTCTTCGTCTTAAATATGTCGTGTAGATCAAGTCTAGGGTACGGTCAAACTGTCAACCCCAATAACTTGACTCCGGTTAGTTTCTATCGATCTTTGGTCAATAAATGTTGGACTTCTTCCAACATACTCTGCGCAGAGTTTTTACTAAAGACCGAACTAACTCTACGACACTAACTCCCATTAACCTGGAGAGACGAATCCTCTCTTGGTCATTACTCGCCTCGTACGTTTCAAGTGACACCCAATCAAAAGACCTTTCGACAGGCCTTGCCTCGAAGCTAGGTCAGTTGATCTAAGTGGCACTGTTCACGCACAGGTCCGTCAAAATGACCTCAAGTCAAAAGACCAACTATCCTATCATCACTCAGAGTTATCACTGACAGATTGGTCAATATAACCATATGATAACTCCGGTGGATCGTTCAGTGAACTCATTCTAATGAGCACCTGTGTCTCGTCTTCGACTTCGCCAAGTCAAGCGATCATGAGATCATCGCCACCGCTAAACGGTGAAGACTAAGACACAATGGTCTATCCGATGTTTCGATATCCTTGTCTCGGAACATCTACGACCACGAACCATTTTAGACTTATGCTATAGACGGTCAAACGTTTCTCCATGATCGAGATACTCATCTCGATATCCGTTTGACCTTGCATAAAGTCTCAGGATTTTACCTAAGTTGATATCTAATGTTAACTACATTACAATATAACTTAGATAAATTATTACCAAACAGCTTACTGTTATTTCGAACAAGATGTTTGTGCTATTCACACAGGAATAAATGGCCTTGAGGGCATCATATTCCTACATCTCCCACTTGCACTCAGGCACATTTATCTCGATATCTAATATCGTTTTTACACACAAGTTTTCCCGACTGCATGTGGTAGAGCCTTCGTGAGTGGATCTGCCAAAACCGTCTACACTATAGACTTAAGGGGTTTCTATGTTTATGTTAGACCAACCTTTTTGAATCTCATTCAAATAATTCATTTGGTCTGTCGGAATCTATAATACTTTATTTCCCTGGATCTTATCCAGTTCATCGTATCTTACGATAATAATTTTAAATTAGTTACTGGTCATTTCAAATGGTTCATATCCATTTCTGATAAATAAGCAAACTCTTTGATTACTTAATCAAAATATATGTTCCATCTCTTTGATGTCTCGCATGTAATTTACACGCTCCCACTGACCTTGAAAATTCTCTGGCCAATTCATATAAGTTGGTCCGTCTAAATCATATTTAGAAAAACGAACTTATAAGTGAATGCTCGAATTTTCATGGTCAACATGAACGTTTTACATCGAGCTTGGTCCGAGTAGATCTGTACACATCTGCTGGCGAGACGGTTTCAACTAATCCGTTTTAAAGAAATTAGGATGAAAACCGTTCTCGTCCAACAAGATTGTACTTCACTATTTTCTTTCTGCACCAATCTTTCAACTTAAAGATTTACTTGCAGAAAGTGAGGAAACATTTTCTTTGGGCACGTAAACTAAATTCTCAATTAATTTACGCACACGGACCTGCATCAAGTTTTAAATCGGAGTTACTACTCCAAATTTCATCCTAGAAGTTGACTAAGTCATCATCAGTTATGATGTTTAACTCGACATTTCGTCTAACGAGATTCGAGTAATAATACAACTTCCTTACGATTGATTTATTGAATATATTATTGATAATGTCCTTATAGAACATTATCAAAACCTAGGCATTACTATCTGGGACTTAACCCAGAGGGAGGACTTAACTCAGAGTCACTTACAATGGATCACACTAAATCTAATTAAGTGTGATTCATACCTTTTAACACACCGATGTGTTAACAGACTTGATCTGAGAGAAAATCACATTTTCTTTTAATTACACAAGATTTTATTTAGCTAAGTATTTGACCATTCGATCTAATCGAATCAGTTTAAATACTTTAGTCATTTCGTTCTTTATTTTATCAGACTTGTGTTTCATCAAGAACACGTGTCTTAATAAAATATACGAATAACTTATTTTGGTTAATCTAGACTCAGGTACATCAGTATGTACTAGACTGAGTTCGACAACTCATTCTCCCACTGTCTCACAGATGGGTTTCGGCCATTGTATCTAAGAGGCTAAGACTCACAAGTGTCCGTAGACTTCATAATACGAGAGGTCAGACCCCTCTTTATGTGACTTGTGAAGCTTAATCTCTAGATACGGCCTAGTCTAATTTTACCATATAAGTATGCTACTATCTTGTGTATTTATATATTAACATTTAATATATATTTAGTTATTTACAAATTACTTAACGCAAAACATTACTTCAGAAGCAATGTGACGACATTCGTCAAAATGTGTTAAACGTCTTTTGTATAACAATTCATTCTGAAATCGTGACATCAAAATATGTCACATTTTCATTTCCTCCTACTTATGCCTGTACTAATGATAAATTAAACTAACTTTCTCAATTGACTTTCCGAAGTGCCTTCTTCCTTTTCTAAATCATATTTAGATATCAACATAAATAAATAGCTTTGCAAGCAACTTATGTATCCAAACGCTTGAGCTTTGCAATCTTGAGTGTAGCTCAAGAAGTTGCTAGTCTCAAGATCCGGTTGGGATACATAGTCTTGCACCGCTCATGCACTCGTATTCGAGTCAAACGGTTTGATCGAATTTTCGAACTTTGCGGATCAAAATTGTTTGTCCATACAACCTTGAGGGTAGCTCGACAAGTTGTAGGGAGAAACATACTTTGAATGTCCTATATGTTCAAGCTGCCTCATATAGAGACGAGTGACATGTAGCTTTTAATTTATTTGTTGAACCCAGAACTTAATGAAATCATATTTCTTAAGTCTGTTCTTTAGAAGGTCATTTAATGTCAATGAGAATATAGTTTTAATTCTATCAATTAGAATTTAACTCGATGTTCAATTAATCAACTTATTGACCAATTAACTTATTAAAATATTATATTTTAATTCCTACGATAAACATAGTCTTGCCCTAGTTTTAGCATATGTTCAATATTAAATATAGGTAGATTGGCTTTTATCTATCTATACCCTCCCACTATTTTTACGATCGTTTTAAAGCTTAATAACGAACGATTTAATCAAATTAAAAATTAATGGGTAAGAGTTCCAATCACCTTGAGTCTAAACAACCTTGAGTGTAGATCAACAAGTTGATTGACTCTGCGATCGGAAGATGACTCTTCATCGATCATATCGGATATGACTCTCTTAATCGGTTTTTGCCCCTAGCCATTCGTGATCATGAGTGTGCTCATCCAAATCACCATGTCTAGTCTAGTCGGACCCTTGTTTTCATGTCTAGCCTGACTTGCCCCTCAGCTCGGTGTATGCACGACACGTCGGTTTGGGTCAGGTCTTAGACTACATCTAGTCAGACTACATCGTTGACTTAACTTACGCCGGCGCTCGGGGTACGAGACGACGGTTAGGGTTAGTCAAGATTTCATCTTATGTATTTAAGGAGTTAGTTTCTACAGGGTTGCCGTGTCACAGCTTGAGTGTATCTCAACAACTATAACACGGGCCCTATAGTTGCTAACCCCTAAAACAAGGAGGGCTACGGCTAATCTTGAAAAAGATCATTAACGTATTTGACTTAGATATAGTCCAGGGTGTCATACAATCATGATTCGCGACATTGCGGTCCAGCGGAACTCAGCCAGGGAATTGACTAAGCCAGGATCACTACCCCTTGGACTAGCAAGGGTTGACCCAGAACTCTTAACCAAGCACATTGACTGGATCATGGTCCATTGAATGAAGCTTGTCATTTTTGTATGTATGCCATAGACTAAACAGCTTTTATTAACAACTAATTAATCCTATCAACTAGTTGAATCCTTAAATTCAAAATTTTTAGGATTTGTTTAATAACTTTTATTAAGTCCTTATCAACTATAAGGTTCACGTGCTACCCTAATCGTTATTAGGATTTTAATAAATTTTATTAACAACGCTAGAAGCGAAGTCCTTTAATGAAAATTAATTATAACAATTAGAATTGAAAATTCATTTAAAGGACTACCCTAATCAGGAATTAGGTCTTAATATTGTTGTTAATGATTAATTAAAACATAGCATGTCATTAAAATTCAAGTAATAAATTTTAATCATTTTTAATGGCTAACCTAAAGGGTTGTCTTGTGTTATCAAATAAGGGACAAGATGTCAAGCCATTAAAATAAAGCTACACTAATTTATCACATAAAGATAGTGCATAACTATTTAACATTTAAATATACTAAGTTTATCGCATAAACAATTTTTGCATGCAAACATAAATTTAACAATTAAATTTAAAATATGATTTTGAAATTATTTTATTTTTTATCTCATAAAAACTTAATTTTAAAATCATAAATTTGCATGCTACTTAAAAAAAAATTTATCGCATAAAAATTTTAATCTTTAAAATCAGTTTTAAAATTATCTCATAAAATTAAAACATCATTTTAAAACTTTCAAGCTTAAAAATTTATCAAATAAAATTTTAGGCAATTTAAACTTATCGCATAAATTTTAAAAGATTTAAAATTGGTTTTAAAAATTATCACATAAATTTTAAAATGTCATTTTAAAAAATTTCCATGTTCAAAATTTATCAAAAAGAATTTTTGAACATCTAAAACATTTTTAAAATATTATCTCATAACTTTAAAAACTTTTGAAAGTATTTAAAAGCATTAACACGTTTAATCAAAATCGCAGTACCTAGATCGCTACGCAAACCTAGGCTCTGATACCACTGTAGGGAATTGGGGGTCCCTCAGGGCACAAAAATTCTCGTCCCGTCCTAAGTCGGACGGAACATAGAAAGGAAAATCAAAAGCAGCGGAAGAAAAACAGTTAATCTAAATTAACATGCAAGTTAAAACAATTTTAACTTGGCCCTAAGGTCCAAGACCCTATGCCAAGATCTATGCCGACTTGGGATGTGTCTGACCATCCCAAGAAGGATCTAGCCTACTGCGATTAAATTAAACTAATGCTAATAAACTACTTTAACCACATACCCGGAATCTCAGCCCTGGAGCAGGCGAGATGTTCCGCGCCGTCTTCCGAGCTGCTCCCGTCCCACGCCGAGCCGCTCCTTTGAACCGCTCCCCGAACCGCTCCTCGAACCGCTCCGCATCCCGAGGCGATCAATCCCCGTGCCGCCGAGCCAACCAACCGCCGAAGAAAGTTTCACGCGAGTGAAACCTCCGCCAAGATTTCGGATCCAGAATCCGAACTCCTTTGTGGCTTTGCTAGAGCCCGCAGGAGTAAGGCAGAAATTTAGGGAGAAGAGAAATATTAATTTTAAGCCTAGATCCGAGCGTGCTCCAACATTTACGAGAGCCGCTCAGATCTAGAGCTTGGGACGAGTTTTGAGAAAGGGGGGAGACCCCTATTTATATAGGCGGCGGACTCTCCCCTTTTCTCAAAATCCGATGTGGGACTAAAAATAGAGTTAATTTAAAATCAAGTTAGTTTGCACTTCACAAAGTGCAAACTTCCGTGAATTTTAACTCACTCACCGTTGAGCTTCAGGATTGATACAACCTATCAATGCGACAAGCGTTCAACGGTGAACGCATAGGAAAAAACCGTTCGTCAATCGGAGGTCGTTTGACCCTCCAATTGAGTGTCCAAAGATCAGCCCTAGGCTAGTTTTTCACAAAAACGAGCCGTCAAAAAATGCCCATCAAACCTAGGGTTCCACACCCAGAGGTGGGACCCACAAGTCTGACTGGGCGCCCAAACCCAGACTTGGGCACGGGCGCCCAAGTCTGGGCTCAGGCACCCAGGTGCCCAGGCGCCCAGGCGCCAGCCTGGCGCCTGGCGCCAGGCGGGCGCCAGGCGGGCGCCTGGGCCGGGCGCCCAAGGCGCCCGGCCCAGGGCGCCTGGGCTCCCAGGCGCCCAGGCCCATCTGGGCGCAGGCCCAGGCGCCCAGCGCCTGGGCCTGTGCCCAGGCCTGGCTGCCTGGGTTCCTGGCTCAGCCAGGTCTGGCCAGGCACCCAGGCCAGACTTGGTCTGGTCTGGGTCAGCCTGGTCTGACCCGGTCTGATCTGTTTGGCTGTTTTGGCTCTAACTTGCGCATCCGGTGTCCGATTTGGACGCCGTTCGAACCTGGGTCTAGACCGGGACATTCCCGTCTTACCCGTGAACTTTTCCTTGCGTTTATATTATAAAATATTGTATTAAACAATTTAATACACATTTAATCGCTTTTGCATCAAATGCAAAATAGTCCCTATCTAAGCTTAAATTACCATATTGCATCAAATGCAATTTTCTCTTCTTTTGCATCAAATGCAATTATTCTCCCTAACTAATTTCTACCTATTACTAGACGAAGCATTGCACTCTGTGTGAGACCCTACAGCCTGACCCTTACAACAGGTTGAGCTCGAAGCCCTATACGGCAGTGACCACGAGCAGTGGTTGCCGTCCCTGCTTCAGGAATCATCATTATGTGGTTGACTCATTGACATGAGTATTGTCGGGACCACCTGACTGTTTCCGTGATGAATTCCGTAGTTATAGTCTCTTCGTCTTAAATATGTCGTGTAGATCAAGTCTAGGGTACGGTCAAACTGTCAACCCCAATAACTTGACTCCGGTTAGTTTCTATCGATCTTTGGTCAATAAATGTTGGACTTCTTCCAACATACTCTGCGCAGAGTTTTTACTAAAGACCGAACTAACTCTACGACACTAACTCCCATTAACCGGGAGAGACGAATCCTCTCTTGGTCATTACTCGCCTCGTACGTTTCAAGTGACACCCAATCAAAAGACCTTTCGACTGGCCTTGCCTCGAAGCTAGGTCAGTTGATCTAAGTGGCACTGTTCACGCACAGGTCCGTCAAAATGACCTCAAGTCAAAAGACCAACTATCCTATCATCACTCAGAGTTATCACTGACATATTGGTCAATATAACCATATGATAACTCCGGTGGATCGTTCAGTGAACTCATTCTAATGAGCACATGTGTCTCGTCTTCGACTTCGCCAAGTCAAGCGATCATGAGATCATCGCCACCGCTAAACGGTGAAGACTAAGACACAATGGTCTATCCGATGTTTCGATATCCTTGTCTCGGAACATCTACGACCACGAACCATTTTAGACTTATGCTACAGACGGTCAAACGTTTCTCCATGATCGAGATACTCATCTTGATATCCGTTTGACCTTGCATAAAGTCTCAGGATTTTACCTAAGTTGATATCTAATGTTAACTACATTACAATATAACTTAGATAAATTATTACCAAACAGCTTACTGTTATTTCGAACAAGATGTTTGTGCTATTCACACAGGAATAAATGGCCTTGAGGGCATCATATTCCTACAGCAGGGTCGTGACGTCGGAGGGTAGAGGAAGAAGAAGGAGACGGCAAGTTGGAACGGTGGTGGTGCGGGGTAATCGGAGGTGAGGGAGGCGAAGGCGCTGTCGGAGGTTGCAATGGGAGGCGAGGTCGAGCTGGAGGTGGTCGGAGTTCGTGAGGAAGGCGGTGGATTTATGGGGGGCTGAGGGAAGGAGTTCGGATGAGCTCGTGACGTTGGGCGGGGGTATGAACATCGGAGCGAAGGTGTTGCTGCGGTTCGATGGGAGGGAACGGTGGGAGTGTGCTAGGTTTTGAAGTAGAAGAAGAAGATGAGAGGCGGATGTCGGACGTTCGACGGTTGCGAAGATCGCGTGCGCATGGGTTGTTGCATGGATAAGACTGACGGGGTGTGGGTGCAGTTGCGTGGGGTTGAGGGATGTGGGGTTTGTTTGGATCCCTTGCATGGGATTGTGTAGAGGAGAGAGAGAGAGAGAGAGAGAGAGAGAGAGAGAGAGAGAGAGAGAGAGAGAGAGAGAGAGAGAGAGAGAGCAGAGAACAGAGAGCAGAGAGCAGAGAGCAGAGGACTTGATCTGGGTAAGATTAGTTAGGATATGTGATCACTCCGTATTTTACACCCTTTTTCTGCATGTTTGCATACCACTTTGATCGCTCATTTCGCGTTTTTCACGATTATTTGACAATATTGCGATGCTTTTCACAATTTCTTGTTTTTGTCGTATTTCAGGAGATATTGAGTGATTCGGAGTGATTTTGAGATCAAGAGGATTTGCACCCACTCCGGAGTGTCACCCAAAGCCCTCTCGAGGACTATTCGGCGATGGAAGACAAGTGGAAGAAGAAGGAACGTCGTAGGAGCGACGAGGAGGCGAAAAGATGAAGAATAAGCATTTGCAGCATCTCACTCGGCCGAGTGAAGTACTCACTCGGCCGAGCCAGAAGACCACTCGGCCGGCCAGAACGGACACGCACCAACTGAAGAAAATCGGCGTGTACTCAGTCGAGTGACGATAGTCCACTCGGCCGAGCATGGAAATCCACTCGCCCGAGTGGCACGGGAAAATCCACCGTCAAAAGAGGCCGACTTACTGTAAATGTACAGGCTTTTGACGACTCTGACTCGGCCGAGCACGAAAAGCCCCTCGGCCGAGTGAGTAAATCCACGCGGCCGAGTCACCTTCCGAAGACAGACCCCCAAAATCCCAAACTTACTATTAATGTACAGGGTTTGTCACTCGGCCGAGTGACATTTGTCACTCGGCCGAGTGGGCCGCCCCGCCTGCTGCGTAAACTTCGATTTTTGAGCTGCACATGGGCATTTTTGTCACGATTTTTTGGGCGATTTTGAGGGGTATTTAAACCCAGTTTTTGCCCTAGTTTAAGAGAACTTTTTGATACTTTTTGCAGCCTTTTTAGAGAGCTTTTTAGTTAATTAGATTGAGCTTTTTGGAGAGATTAGAAAGGAGATTTTTGTTGGATGCTATTGGGTTCTCATTGGTTTGTCTCTTTTCTCATTAAAAACTCTATTTTGTTATTGATTTCTCTATTGCAATGACTTGTGCTGAATTTTCTATTGAATTTCTTATGAATTGCATGATGAATAGTTAGTAGTTCTATTGCTCTAGGGCATAGGGATGAACCCTATGAACCCTATTTCTAAATTATGATGAATTGGTGAAATTATTGCTAGGATTGATTAGGGTTAGGTTGGGATTGATTGATTACGGATAGCTAGGGATTCATATTGATTGGGATTTGCAAGAGATTGGATCCCAATTGATAGGAAGCCCTAGAAATCCGATTTAGACTTACGATTGGACTTTTCTAGAATTGGTTTGCAAGAGATTGGGCCAAAGCTAGGGTTTTCAATCGTATTTCTATGCAAATACCCGTTTGCAAGAGATTGGGTGGGTAGGAACTATCTCAACCTAGGTCGTAGCTCGAGTTTACACGAGAGTGGGCTCGAGATACGGTTGAACGATGATGTCGATCCTAATGCTAGCGGCTCAGGTTAGGGTTTGCAAGAGATTGGGCCATAACCTAGATTTGCTATAGACCGGCAATAGCGCGAGAGCGTGAGCTTGGTTCTACATTTAGTTGCGACTAGTTCACCTATAATTCAAGTCTAGCAATGACGTAACCTACGAATCACAACGATGAGATACAGTTTGTAGCTGGGATTCCATATCCCTAAGCATTTTATTCCATTGATATTTCTATCGATATACGAACGGTTGTGACAACCTTACCCCGTATTATTCTTAACCATTCTGATAGCTAGGTGATTAGAAGAAGACACTGTAACTGTTCCTCCCTGAGTTCGATACCCGCTCGCCACTTTGCCGTGTGCTTGCGGTAAGACTACACGTCGCTCGTCCTAGGTTGTGCTCTTGGGTTGCATTCCTGGAAGCGATCAAGTTTTTGGCGTCGTTGCCGGGGAGGCGACAGTGTTTTATTCTCTTTACTTAGTGTTTCCTTTTTCTTTTGTTACTTTTAGTCTTTTTACTCCTTATCCGTGTTAACATTTCCTTTGAAACTCTGTTTTCTTTTGCATGAACACGAGATCTACGGCGAACCCTGAAGAAATATTATTTGATCCGGAGATCGAGCGTACCGCGTGGAGGATTAGAGCCGAGAGAAGGCACGCTACGGAGGAGGTTTTATGAACTGTGCGGAGACACCGGAGGAGCTAGCCGCACGAATGGCGAGGATCATATCCATTATAGATAGGCTTCGGCCTAAGACATCTTCCACCACATCATCCATCGCCATGCCGAAACTAGCGGCGGACAAGAACTTTGAGCTGAAGACAGGATTGGTGGTATTGATGCAACAAGACCCGTTTCATGGGAATGCCCATGAGAATCCGTATTACCACATCCAACTTTTCTTGTCCAAGTGCGCCACTTTCCAAATGCCGGGCGTCTCCATTGATGCAATCCGACTGCGACTCTTCCCCTTCACGCTCAAGGATAAAGCTTTATATTGGTTGAGGACGCAAGCGGAAGGGACATTCACCACTTGGGATGAGTTGGCAAGCGCCTTCGTCGACAAATTTTACCCTCCTTCCAAGACGGTGAAGATACGGAGTGCTCTCATGTCCTTCAAGCAAGGACCACAAGAAACCCTCTATGAAGCATGGGAGCGCTTCAAGGACTTACAACACCAATGCCCCCATCATAGTATAGAGGATTGGGAGTTAGTTCACAGTTTCTACAATGGACTCCAACCGGGAACAAAGCAAATTATCGACGCTACTGCTAATGGAGCCATATGGGCTGGTCGACTGTCACGGGTTCGTCGGAGATGCCGTGAGGGGGTGTGGGCTGTTAAGTCGAGGGAGGAATTTCGTTGCGGGAGGATGAAGGCGGGTCTGCTGTCATGAGGGTTGGTCGGCATTTGGGGTTGGAGGTGGTTACAGGGATGTTGTCAAGGAGAGGAGGTTGGATGGGTGGTTGAGGGTGGCGTTGGAAGGGTTGTTCGAGGGGTGAGGGCAGTGCGGTGAGTTTGGTAGTCGACGGGGAGGAGAAGGAGGGAGGTGGCTTGGGAGGAGGGACTCGTTAGGCGCAGGAAGCGGGGTCGTGACGTCGGAGGGTAGAGGAAGAAGAAGGAGACGGCGAGTTGGAACGGTGGTGGTGCGGGGTAATCGGAGGTGAGGGAGGCAAAGGCGCTGTCGGAGGTTGCGATGGGAGGCGAGGTCGAGCTGGAGGTGGTCGGAGTTCGTGAGGAAGGCGGTGGATTTATGGGGGGCTGAGGGAAGGAGTTCGGATGAGCTCGTGACGTTGGGCGGGGGTATGAACGTCGGAGCGAAGGTGTTGCTGCGGTTCGATGGGAGGGAACGGTGGGAGTGTGCTAGGTTTTGAAGTAGAAGAAGAAGATGAGAGGCGGATGTCGGACGTTCGACAGTTGCGGAGATCGCGTGCGCATGGGTTGTTGCATGGATAAGACTGACGGGGTGTGGGTACAGTTGCGTGGGGTTAAGGGATGTGGGGTTTGTTTGGATCCCTTGCATGGGATTGTGTAGAGGAGGGAGGGAGGGAGAGAGAGAGAGAGATAGAGAGAGAGAGAGAGAGAGATCAGAGAGCAGAGGACTTGCGCTGGGTAAGATTAGTTAGGATATGTGATCACTCCGTATTTTACACCCTTTTTCTGCATGTTTGCATGCCACTTTGATCGCTCATATCGCGTTTTTCACGATTATTCGACAATATTGCGATGCTTTTCATGATTTCTTGTTTTTGTCGTATTTCAGGAGATATGGAGTGATTCGGAGTGATTTTGAGATCAAGAGGATTTGCACCCACTCCGGAGTGTTACCCAAAGCCCTCTCGAGGACTATTCGGCGATGGAAGACAAGTGGAAGAAGAAGGAACGTCGTAGGAGCGACGAGGAGGAGAAAAGATGAAGAATGGGCATTTGCAGCATCTCACTCGGCCGAGCCAGAAGACCACTCGGCCGGCCAGAACGGACACGCACCAACTGAAGAAAATCGGCGTGTACTCGGCCGAGTGACGATAGTCCACTCGGCCGAGCATGGAAATCCACTCGCCCGAGTGGCACGGGAAAATCCACCGTCAAAAGAGGCCGACTTACTGTAAATGTACAGGATTTTGACGACTCCGACTCGGCCGAGCACGAAAAGCCCCTCGGCCGAGTGAGTAAATCCACTCGGCCGAGTCACCTTCCGAAGTCAGACCCCCAAAATCCCGAACTTACTGTTAATGTACAGGGTTTGTCACTCTGCCGAGTGACATTTGTCACTCGGCCGAGTGGGCCGTCCCGCCTGCTGCGTAAACTTCGATTTTTGAGCTGCGCAGGGGCATTTTTGTCACGATTTTTTGGGCGATTTTGAGGGGTATTTAAACCCAGTTTTGCCCTAGTTTAAGAGAACTTTTTGATACTTTTTGCAGCCTTTTTTAGAGAGCTTTTTAGTTAATTAGATTGAGCTTTTTGGAGAGATTAGAAAGGAGATTTTTGTTGGATGCTATTGGGTTCTCATTGGTTTGTCTCTTTTCTCATTAAAAACTCCATTTTGTTATTGATTTCTCTATTGCAATGACTTGTGCTGAATTTTCTATTGAATTTCTTATGAATTGCATGATGAATAGTGAGTAGTTCTATTGCTCTAGGGCATATGGATGAACCCTATTTCTAAATTGTGATGAATTGGTGAAATTCTTGCTAGGATTGATTAGGGTTAGGTTGGGATTGATTGATTACGGATAGCTAGGGATTCATTTTGATTGGGATTTGCAAAAGATTGGATCCCAATTGATAGGAAGCCCTAGAAATCCGATTTAGACTTACGATTGGACTTTTCTAGAATTGGTTTGCAAGAGATTGGGCCAAAGCTAGGGTTTTCAATCGTATTTCTATGCAAATACCCGTTTGCAAGAGATTGGGCGGGTAGGAACTATCTCAACCTAGGTCGTAGCTCGAGTTTACACGAAAGTGGGCTCGAGATACGGTTGAACGATGATGTCGATCCTAATGCTAGCGGCTCAGGTTAGGGTTTGCAAGAGATTGGGCCCTAACCTAGATTTGCTATAGACCGGTAATAGCGCGAGAGAGTGAGCTTGGTTCTACATTTAGTTGCGACTAGTTCACCTATAATTCAAGTCTAGCAATGACGTAACCTACGAATCACAACGATGAGATACGGTTTGTAGCTGGGATTCCCTATCCCTAAGCATTTTATTCCATTGATATTTCTATCGATATACGAACGGTTGTGACAACCTTACCCCGTATTATTCTTAACCATTCCGATAGCTAGGTGATTAGAAGAAGACACTGTAACTGTTCCTCCCTGAGTTCGATACCCGCTCGCCACTTCGCCATGCACTTGCGGTAAGACTACACGTCGCTCGTCCTAGGTTGTGCTCTTGGGTTGCATTCCTGGAAGCGATCAAGTTTTTGGCGCCGTTGCCGGGGAGGCGACAGTGTTTTATTCTCTTTACTTAGTGTTTCCTTTTCTTTTGTTACTTTTAGTATTTTTACTCCTTATCCGTGTTAACATTTCCTTTGAAACTCTGTTTTCCTTTGCATGAACACGAGATCTACGGCGAACCCCGAAGAAATATTATTTGATCCGAAGATCGAGCGTACCGCGCGGAGGATTAGAGTCGAGAGAAGGCACGCTACGGAGGACGGTTGTATGAACCGTGTGGAGACACCGGAGGAGCTAGCCGCACGAATGGCGAGGATCATATCCATTAGAGATAGGCTTCGGCCTAAGACATCTTCCACCACATCATCCATCGCCATGTCGAAACTAGCGGTGGACAAGAACTTTGAGCTGAAGACAGGATTGGTGGTATTAATGCAACAAGACCCGTTTTATGGGAATGCCCATGAGAATCCGCATTACCACATCCAACTTTTCTTGTCCAAGTGCGCCACTTTCCAAATGCCGGGCGTCTCCGTTGATGCAATCCGACTGCGACTCTTCCCCTTCATGCTCAAGGATAAAGCTTTATATTGGTTGAGGACGCAAGCGGAAGGGACATTCACCACTTGGGATGAGTTGGCAAGCGCCTTCGTCGACAAATTTTACCTTCCTTCCAAGACGGTGAAGATACAGAGTGCTATCATGTCCTTCAAGCAAGGACCACAAGAAACCCTCTATGAAGCATGTGAGCGCTTCAAGGACTTACAACACCAATGCCCCCATCATAGTATAGAGGATTGGGAGTTAGTTCACAGTTTCTACAATGGACTCCAACCGGGAACAAAGCAAATTATCGACGCTACCGCTAATGGAGCCATATTATCAAAGACCCCGGATGAAGCTACGGCCTTGTTGGAAGAGATGGCCTCTAACAACCAACAATGGGGGGACGAGCGAGGTCATTCTTTGTCCTCTTTGAAGCCCACTAGTATTTATGAGGCCAAGGCCGTGGCGGAGCTTTCAACCAAATTTGACTCTCTCCACAAGGTGGTAGAGAGATTGGAGAAATACATCACCGAACCACATGGAGCACCCTCTACATCTACGCCTACAAGCAATATGAGCGATTGGCAAGACCAATCTCAAGCCATGTATGTGGGAGGTGACAATGGAGAAGGAGCCTTGGAGCAAGTACAATATGTCGCGGGAAATTCCGGATATTGGGCCAACCCGGCCGCTAGAAACCATCCGGGCTTCTCATATGCAAACAATGATGGTGCTTTGAACCTCCCGCCACAACAACTTCCTCAAGCTCGGCCTCCACCACCACAACCTTAATATCAACCGAGGGGGCCACCACAACAAAATTACCTGCCGAGGCAACAAGTGGGACCATATAGACCCCCCGGGTACAACCAAGGTTGGAGAGCTCCCAACCCACCTCAAGCTCAACCACGATCGGACCACGAAGCTAGGGTGGAGGAATTTATGGTGGAGCAACGGAAGATCAACGCTAAGTTAATGGCGGGGAAAGAGTCACTAAGTACCGTCGTCGCTCAACTTGCGGAGCAACTTGCGTTGCTCAACAAGAACGCCCAACAATTATCGGCTCAACCCGAGTCCAATCCACGTAGCAACACCGGACACATCAATGCGGTGGTTGCGGTTACAACAAGAGGCGGGAAGGATACTACTCCCGCTATGACCCAAAGCAAGCAACCCGTGGTGGAAATTTTGGAAGAAAAAGAGACGGCGATTGAAGAAGAGAGAAAAAAGGAGCCAATTGAAAGAGGAAATTCTAAAGTGGTGGATCCACTTGATGAGCGCCGCTACATGCCATCGGTGCCGTTTCCACAGCGGCTAGCTAGAGCCAAGATGGAGAAAAGGCTCGCCAAATTCCTAGAATACTTGAGGGGAGTAAGCCTCAATATTCCTTTCTTAGATGCAATTGTTGAGATCCCGTCTTACGCGAAGTTCTTGAAGGACTTAATTTCGGGAAAGAAAAGGAAGGAAAAAATCATGCTTGCGTAGTAAGGAACTTGGTTTACCCAGAAGGAGAAGGAGCCGGCGAAATTGAAGGATCCCGGGAGTTTTCGCATCCCTTGCACACTAGGAGGCGTCCCTTTGTAAAAAGCTCTAGTTGACTTGGGTGCTAGTGTGAGCCTTATGCCCCTTAGTATGTTCCGGAGATTGAACACGGGCACCGACTTGAAGCCGACAGACATGAGGATTCAACTTGCGGACGGTCAGATTACTAGGCCGATAGGGATCGCAGAAAACATTCCACTCCAAGTCCCGGGAGGTATATGCTTGTCTTGTGATTTTTTCATAATGGACATCAAGGAAGAGGGCGACACTTCGCTCATACTTGGACGCCCGTTCCTCGCAACCGCTGGAGTTATCGTCGATGTGCGTGAAGGAACTTTATCCTTGAATGTCGGGAACATAGAAGTCGAGCTTCACATACCCAAGGCCATGAAACATATGCCATATCACGAGGAGCTAGATTATGTGGACCTTCTCGATGAAGTTATTGAAGAAGCAATCCCCTACTCTATTGGTGCTCTCCATGACGATGGCTTCGAAGAAGGCCGAGCTTCGGGGGAAGAAGAGAAATTGGAAGACCCTCCAGATAACTCCACGGATGATGATGAAGGCGACGCTGATGTCACAAGAATATGAGAGCTTTGCAAGCTCTCAAGGGCCAAGAATCCGAAGAAAGCTCCACCGAAAGAAAAATCGGTGTCACCGGCCAAGAAGAAGATAGGAACAAGCTCTAGCTTGGGGGACTTATCCCCCAACATTTCCCATGATGAGGAGGCATCGAGGAAGACCAATGAACATCATGACCCGAACCCAAGCGGCCTTCCCGACAAGTTTGACGGGTGCATCTCATATGCACCCAATATCGCAAGCTAAACGAATATCTTAAGGGGGTCGAGCTCACGACCTTAAACGAGCGCTTGTCGGGAGGCAACCCGACGGGTTTTGCATTGTTTTTATTTGATTTTCATTTTTGGTTTAGCCTTTTGTTAGTTTTTAGAATGTTTTGTCCATGAAAATCGTGACAACGGGTCCTATTTTTCATGACAGGAGAAGGAGAAAGGGAGATCCATCATATGGAGGATGATCGAGGCAAGGAAGAGCTCTCCAGGAATGTGTTCAGGCCTTAGGAGGAGGAAGAAACAGACTGGAGGAAGAAAAACAGAGACCAGAGCAAAAACAGAGAGCCGATGAAGAAAACAGCATGTCACTCGGCCGAGTAGCATATGCCACTCGACCGAGCAAAGGCTCCACTCGGACGAGTGGAGCACCAAACAGGGAAGTTTCTGTAGACCAACTCTCTGTCAAGTTCTGTAAGTTTTAGTTTTAATTGTCACTCGGGCGAGTGACTTATCACTCGGCCGAGTGGAACAGATACCCTCCTAACCTAAAAATTACCGAGTGGCAGAGCCACTCGGCCGAGCGGAGTTTTTCCCTTCGGCCGAGTGAGCCAAAGCCACTCGGCCGAGTCGTAAGCGGGAACAAGATTTTCGAAATTTTTCGTTTACGCACTCGGCCGAGTGACATATCCACTCGGCCGAGTCGTAACATTTTCTATATAAGCTGAGCGACGGGCGCGATTTTCAAAAAACTCAAATCGCCCCAAATCGAGCCCGAGCAGCTGCCGTTTCCTCTCCCTCGCCCGTTGCTTCGCTCGTCCCTCACCTGAATCGAGCCGCCCCTCCGCCAACGAGTCTCCGTGCTGACCTCGCCGACCACTGGCCGACGTTCCCTCTCGCCGGCGCCGGCTTCCACCGCCCCAATCACCCCCTTTTGCCCCAAAAGCCCCTCTTCTCCTTGTTTTTCTTGATCCGTACGCCCGTCGAGCCCCTAATCCAAATTAACTTTCATATTAATCTATTATCCCCCATCTCCCCCATATATATTGAATATTATTCACTGATTTGATCGTTTGATTTGCAGGCTATCTTAGGGGAGCTTTGGGGAGCTTTTGGACGCTTTTTGAGTTTCGCGACGGAGGCGTCTCTTCGCACGCATCACTTATTACTCTCGCGGCGTGTTCAGGTACACTCGTTCTATTTTTTAGCACGTCGCTGTATTTATTTTAGTTGGGACACATCTCACGGCACACATGCCGCTGCGTACTAGGCCGCGCATGCGGGGATCCGCTCCCAAGCGGAGGAGGACCGATGACCCCGGTCCCTCTCATGCTAGGAAGGACTCCCCTCCACCTAGCCCGCCACCGCCACCACCACCCACACAGCCGATCCTGTCCATCCACCCGCTCCCATTGTCGGGCCGATGGGGATCACGTTCCGAAATGACGCACACCGCGCCAGGTTCGAGCGTATCCGCCATCGCTCGATAGTACCCTCTAGGTTCACGCACTTAGCTGACCTTGATCGCCTAGGGGTACTCGAGGGGCTTCTCATGTTGTACGATAACGTGGGATGGCGTGATTTTCTTGCTGTGTCGGCGGACACTTATATCCGCCCGACACTTGAGGTCCTGAGCTATATCGACCGGACCCCTGGAGGATGCACATTCTGCTTGATGGATCGAGAGTGCAAGATCACTCTCGACATGCTTCGTGCATTCTTCCAGTGGCCCGCTGTCCCTGTCCCTGACCGTGCCTACGCTCCCACGCACATCCCACCCCCGTCGTTCGACACCTCCACCTTCTGGACACGGATCACGGGATCCCCACTTGGCTTTGACCCTAGTAGGGCCAAGGCCTCAGCCATCCTGCACCCCTGCCTCCGCATTGCACAGCGCCTCATGGCGACTACTTTCTTGGCGAGGTACGAGCCTGGGACGATGTCTACGCCTGAGCTCTACATGCTCTACGCGATGACTCGCCCTAGAGTTCTGGATAGGGGTAGCGACGACCTGGTCCCCACCGTCGAGATTGACATTGCTAGCTGGTTTTTAGACCGCATCATCATTTCGGTGAGCGCTCGCTCACCTATTTGTTGCGGCGGTCTGATCACACTTCTAGCCCTTATGACCGGCGTGGACCTACTTGACGACTTGCGTCGAGCCCCGGGCCCCACCACACTATCGATAGATGTTATGGCCCGGATGAAGATGCTTCGTCCCCACGGTCACAGGCACTGGGTGTGGTTGCATGGTCCCTTTAGTGCTGACTACATGGTTCTTCTGAGCCTCGCTCGGACACACATTGGACCGGCCCACGGGGATTGGATTCCAGCGATGGATCTCCTTATCCCCGCTGCCTATGTACTTGAGGCTAAGGATGCTGGGCAGGCACCCCCTGCACCCCCTGCACCCCCTGTCGACCCTGTGATCCCTCAGCCCGCGCCTGCACTTTCTGCACCTCCCGACACTTCTGTCCACACTTCTGTCAGTGTCGGGAGCACCTTAGCTGAGTCCACCACCACCACCACCACCGTTGAGCCTATGTCCGTTGAGCCTATCACCTCTCTTAACCCCGAGCATCCCACCACTATTTTAGCGACTGGCGAGACTTCCTTCACCGCCGCAGTGGCGGTCCTGAACTCACTTTTGTCCACGGCCACCCTGGCCGTCGGCCCTTCTGACCCCACTGTCGCTGTCTTCACCGAGAGTGTCGTGACGTCTGTTCCCACATCTGTGTCACTGACCTCTCCTGCTGCCTCGTCGCCCATTTTGCCTTCCACTTATGCTGCTGCTGCTGCCTCTGCTTCGACCCAGCCTGCGTCCCAGCCTCACACCGAGGCTGGGCATCTCTTACCGAGCACAGCACCCCTTCCACACTACCCTGATGGCCCCATCCTATACGCTGCCCACCAGAGACAGCCCCGCACACCACCTGTCAGACCTGTGCGTCCCTCCGCTCCACCACCCCCTGACTCTCTAGTTCAGAGCCTTCGTGCTCTAGAGGGGGCTGTTAGTGGACTTTGAGGAGACTTCAGGGCTCTCTATGCCACGGTCAGTTCTGTGCAGTCCCGCGTCGCCATGCTTTCCGATATTCAGGCTTGCCTGAATCAGATTCTGGCGCGTCTGCCTCCACTACACCCACCCACCCAGCAGATACCACGCCCACCACCTCCACCACCACCTCCGCCACAGGACGGTGCTGGTGCAGCGCCGCCACCACCAACTTAGGCACACTCTTGATGCCTCTGATATTTTTTTCGTTTTGCTGCCCGTTTGTTCCTGGGCCTGGTGTTTGATTTTTGCCCCCCTCCACGTATTATTACTTTGATGCCTACCTGATCATATCTTTTTATATCTTTTTGGGAGTGAGGGAGAGACTTTTTGGGGACACTCATATCTGCATCATCCTGATCTTTGCATGCATCACATTCATTCATATTTTATTTTCTTTCTTTTTCTTTTTCTTTTTCTTTTTCTTTTTTATCATGCATGCATCCTCACCCGCCCCACCCATCTCTCGTCTTTCGGTGTGCCACACTTTGCACATTGAGGACACTGTGCACTTCAGCTTGGGGGAGTGAGTTCTCACACTTTTTCATTTTAGCCACCCTTTATTTTTATTTCTCACGTTTTCTTTCCACTTTTGCACTTATTTTCACCATTTTTTCATTTTTTTATCATGCATCACGTTTTCTTTTCTTTTTTGAGTATGCCGCATTGTATATAGTTCTATTTTTATCCTTGTTTCTTTCATCTTTTTCTAGAGATGGGTTTTCTGTGATGATGATGACGTGGTGTTAGCTTATCTCTATATGCATGCTATTTTTGTCACGTCATAGCTTTTGTTTCAGATATCATATGCTATGTCCTGCTTTGCATCTTGAAATAGTAACCCACTCTTTTCCTGTATGAATATGGATGAAATTCTGTTATTAGCTGATGTCTGATGATTCATATGTATGCTTTTCATAGAAAACACACCAAGCTTCACGCATTGTCTGCTTATATTTGGAGTACTGCTTTCCTTTCCCCATATCACTTCTTATTGCATGAATTGTACGCTTCACTTTCAGGTTGATTGAATGTTTGCTAGGGTGATATATCTGGACTAGTTTACTTTTTGAGATTTAACTGAGTAGATTATATTGCTCTGCTGAAAGTTGTCATGCACGTCCCATAGAGTGAACCGAGCGATACATTTATTTCTTTCTCCACATATCTTGAGCATCATTTCTCTACTTGAAATTCATTGGTGAATTCCCCCCAAGCAAGTCTATTATAGGCATTTCCCCCGCTATTAATTTCCATGCTCCAAATCCCCAAAATCAAAAAAGAAATAAAATATATACTTGTATATCCTTCTCTCTTTTGATTTGGGATCACTTATGTATATATGTTTTGTGAAAAAAAAGAGAAAAAAAAGAGAAGAGAAAAATTGAGAAAAAGAAAAGAAAAGAGAAAAGAAGTTCATAACGATCACATCTCATACTCTTTCTCTCATTCTTCCCTCTTTTGTTTTATTTTTACTTTTTTGGAGCTTCAAAAAGAAATGGGGAATGTTCATATTGATTTGTTTATGCCACAATGCTTATGGATAAGCTTGGGGGAGAGGATCCAATGATGTGTGAGAGAGTGACTACTTGACGGTGCATGACAACCTAGGCTAAGTAATCTTCTATACTCGGTGAGATTGCTAAAGTTTCACGAAATCCAGAAATCGACACTTAGCATTCATTTCATGAAAACCATGCTTTTCTATTCTTGCTATTCCATATCGTGTGATATCTCTTATACTCCGTATAGAAAGCATTCAATTGAAAAGTGTGTGATCTATGGTTATGCATACCGCTTTAGATGCTTCAGACGATGTTAATCCTAGAATGATTCCATATTTCATGCTATTTTGATATTTTGGGGTTTTCTATTTCGAATGCATCAATTATACTATGATATCGAAATAAAAGTCTTTGACGTGTGTTTTATGTTCTGAGTATGCTATATGAGTAAGCGAAACCCACGTCCTGAGAAAATGGATCTAGCACCCCCCTTCTTCGCCTTCTATTCTGTTTTCATTTTTATTTTCTTTTCCATCGTTTTACCCGTCGGGTTTACTTTTTACTCATCTTCCTCGAGGACGAGTAAGAGGTAAGCTTGGGGGATTTTGATCACTCCGTATTTTACACCCTTTTTCTGCATGTTTGCATACCACTTTGATCGCTCATATCACGTTTTTCATGATTATTCGACAATATTGCGATGCTTTTCACGATTTCTTGTTTTTGTCGTATTTCAGGAGATATGGAGTGATTCGGAGTGATTTTGAGATCAAGAGGATTTGCACCCACTCCGGAGTGTCACCCAAAGCCCTCTCGAGGACTATTCGGCGATGGAAGACAAGTGGAAGAAGAAGGAACGTCGTAGGAGTGACGAGGAGGCGAAAATATGAAGAAATGGCATTTGCAGCATCTCACTCGGCCGAGTGAAGTACTCACTTGGCCGAGCCAGAAGACCACTCGGCCGGCCAGAACGGACACTCACCAACTGAAGAAAATCGGCGTGTACTCGACCGAGTGCCGATAGTCCACTCGGCGGAGCATGGAAATCCACTCGCCCAAGTGGCACGGGAAAATCCACCGTCAAAAGAGGCCGACTTACTGTAAATGTACAGGCTTTTGACGACTCCAACTCGGCCGAGCACGAAAAGCCCCTCGGCCGAGTGAGTAAATCCACTCGGCCGAGTCACCTTCCGAAGACAGACCCCCAAAATCCCGAACTTACTGTTAATGTACAGGGTTTGTCACTCTGCCGAGTGACATTTGTCACTCGGCCGAGTGGGCCGCCCCGCCTGCTGCGTAAACTTCGATTTTTGAGCTGTACAGGGGCATTTTTGTCACGATTTTTGGGTGATTTTGAGGGGTATTTAAACCCAGTTTTTGCCCTAGTTTAAGAGAACTTTTTGATACTTTTTGCAGCCTTTTTTAGAGAGCTTTTTAGTTAATTAGATTGAGCTTTTTGGAGAGATTAGAAAGGAGATTTTTGTTGGATGCTATTGGGTTCTCATTGGTTTGTCTCTTGTCTCATTAAAAACTCCATTTTTGTTATTGATTTCTCTATTGCAATGACTTGTGCTCAATTTTCTATTGAATTTCTTATGAATTGCATGATGAATAGTGAGTAGTTCTATTGCTCTAGGGCATAGGGATGAACCCTATGAACCCTATTTCTAAATTGTGATGAATTGGTGAAATTCTTGCTAGAATTGATTAGGGTTAGGTTGGGATTGATTGATTACGGATAGCTAGGGATTCATATTGATTGGGATTTGCAAGAGATTGGATCCCAATTGATAGGAAGCCCTAGAAATCCGATTTAGACTTACGATTGGACCTTTCTAGAATTGGTTTACAAGAGATTGGGCCAAAGCTAGGGGTTTCAATCGTATTTCTATGCAAATACCCGTTTGCAAGAGATTGGGTAGGTAGGAACTATCTCAACCTAGGTCGTAACTCGAGTTTGCACGAGAGTGGGCTCGAGATACGGTTGAACGATGATGTCGATCCTAATGCTAGCGGCTCAGGTTAGGGTTTGCAAGAGATTGGGCCCTAACCTAGATTTGCTATAGACCGGCAATAGCGCGAGAGCGTGCGCTTGGTTCTACATTTAGTTGCGACTAGTTCACCTATAATTCAAGTCTAGCAATGACCTAACCTACGAATCACAACGATGAGATACGGTTTGTAGCGGGGATTCCTCATCCCTAAGCATTTAATTCCATTGATATTTCTATCGATATACGAACGGTTGTGACAACCTTACCCCGTATTATTCTTAACCATTCCGATAGCTAGGTGATTAGAAGAAGACACTGTAACTATTCCTCCTTGAGTTCGATACCCGCTCGCCACTTCGCTGTGCGCTTGCGGTAAGACTACACGTCGCTCGTCCTAGGTTGTGTTCTTGGGTTGCATTCCTGGAAGCGATCAATATGGCTCGAGATTAACTACATGTGAGGGTTACTCAGGATTTGGTAAGATCTCGATTTCTCTTTTTAATGGTAAATTCGGTTTATTTAAATAAATATAAGTTTAAGAAATTAAATATGATGTACTAATATATTTTTAACATATAATAGGTTTATTATAATTTTGCCCCTCGACTCGGGGTTACCCGAAAATTATAAGGAAAATACCGAAGTGACCGTGCCATCGTGAGGATCATGAATACGGGGTCCAATCGCAAGTCCGAGTTAAGGAAAAATAATGAAAAATCAAAGTGCAAAAATACACACAATCGAATACTTCAAACAGATAAGTACGAAATACGTACGACATAATGTGGCAGTTACATTCTACACACCTTAAGAAAAATTCCGCCCTCGGAATTTCTATCAACTAAGGAGCAGGGAACAAATAAGGATAATGCTCTCGGATTTCATCTTCTCGCCCCCAGGTGGATTCTCCAGGCAAACCATGACAGCACATCACTCTCACAAGGTCGACGACCTTGTTCCTGAGCGTCTTCTGGCGTCGGTCTAAGATCTGCACCGGCTGTTGCTCATATGTCAGGTCCGGTCGAACCGTAATCTTCGAGTAGTCAATAGTATGAGAAGGATCGCTGATGTAACATCGTAACTGAGATACATGAAAAACATCATGCACTCCTTCCAACAAAGGTGGCAATGCTAGACGATGAGCTACTTCTCCAACTCGTTCTAGCACATCGTAAGGTCCGATGAATCTCGGACTGAGCTTGCCTCGCTTCCCAAAGCGAATCACTCCTCTTTTTGGGGATATCTTCAGGAATACATGATCTCCTGCCTTGAACTCTAAAGGACGGCGTTTAGCATCAGCCTAATTCTTGTACCGATCCTGAGCGATACAAATCTTGTCCCTGATGGTACACACTACATCCACAGCCTCAACTATCATCTCTGGTCCCAATAGCTCTCCATCGTCAATGTCATCCCAACTCATTGGAGATCGACATTTCCTTCCATAAAATGCAGTAAATGGCGACATGACAATGATAGCCTGATAGCTGTTGTTGTAGGCAAACTTCACTAAATGCAAATGATCCTCCCACGAACCTTTAAGATCTAACATGCAAGCTCGCAACATGTCCTCCAATATCTGGATAGTACGCTCCGACTGTCCATCAGTCTGTAGGTGATACACAGTGCTGAAACTCAGACTGGTACCCAGATTCGTCTGCAGACTCTTCCAGAATTGAGACATGAATCTCGTGTCTCAGTCGGAGACGATACTCACAGAAACTCCATGCAATCGCACAATCTCCTGCATGATTATCGTTCACATCACGACGTATACTAGAAGGAAGTTATAAAGGTATGAGAAAGATAATTACCTCCATATACTTCTTCACAAGTATCTCCGTAGATTGTCCTACTCTGAAGGGTATGAAATGCGCAGACTTGGTTAATCGGTCAACAATAACCCAAATCACGTCATTCTGCTTGGTGTTCCGAGGTAGTCCCGTCACGAAGTCCATGGTGATGTGCTGCCACTTTCACTCCAGAATCGGCAGGGGTTGAAGAAATCCAGCAATACGATGATGTTCAGCCTTCACTTACTAACATATAAGGCACTTGACGATGCTTCGAGCTATGCTCCTCTTCATACCATGCCACCAAAAATTCAGACGAATATCCTTGTACATCTTGGTGCTGCCAGGATGAATGGAATAGGGAGAGCTATAAGCTTCATTCATCAACTCGTCTCTGATATCATTTGAAGGTACGCAGATCCTACTGCAGCATCTCAGGGAACCATCCTCGTGAATGAGAAAATCCGTCTGATGTCCAGCTTCAACTTGCTCTCTGATCTTCTGCAACTTTGCATCTCCAGCCTGCACAGCTTTGATCAGATCCACAATCGTCAACTGAATCTGCATATTCATCAACGATGATGTGACTCCAGGAAAAACAACTACCATACGCATTGCCTGCAGATCTTGCTCTAGCCTCCACTGAACTGTAAGAGTCATGACTGCTGGGAGTCTACTTAAAGCATCGAGTACGACATTAACCTTTCCTGAATGATATTGGAGGTCGATGTCGTAATCAGCCATCAGCTCTAACCATCTGCGTTGCCTCATATTCAACTCTTTCTGGGTAAAAATATTTTGCAAACTTTTGTAATCAGTGAAGATTTTCACTTTCTCACTCAGTAAGAAATGTCTCCAAATCTTTAGGGCAAATATGACAGCGGCTAGCTCCAAATCGTAAGTCGGATAATTCTTCTTGTGAACCTTCAACTGTCGAGAAGCATATGCGACTACATGACCATGCTGGTGCAAGACATATCCAAGGCCCTTGCCTGATGCATCACAAAAGATCTCAAATCCTCTAGTCCTATCTGGTATAGCCAGTACTAGTGCAGACGTCAGCCTTGTCTTCAATATTCCAAATGCCTACTCACAAGAGTCTGACCATACAAACTTGCAGTCCTTCCTCGCCAGTCAAGTCATGGTCTCGGCTATCCTCAAGAAATCCTTAATGAATCGACGGTAGTAACCTGCCAATCCAAGAAAACTCTTGATGTCTGATGCTGACCGAGGGATAGGCCAATTGCTGACTGATGCAACCTTCTCTGGGTCGACAAAGATACCATCGCCTGATACCACATGACCAAGAAATGCAATCCGGTCCAGCCAGAATTCGCACTTGCTATACTTGGCATACAACTGATGACGGCGAAGCGTCTCCAAGACAATCCACAAGTGCTCAGCATGCTCTTCTTCGCTATTTGAGTAGACCAGTATATCATCAATAAATATCATCACGAATATGTCTAGAAACTTGTAGAATATGAGATTCATGAGATTCATGAATACTGCAGGAGCGTTGATCACACCGAATGGTATCACAATGAACTCGTAGTGTCCATACTTGGTCTGGAAGGCCGTCTTGTAGATATCTTCATTCTTAACCTTCACCTGATAGTATCCACTCCTGAGATCCAACTTCGAGAAACCTCGTGATCTACCGAGTTGATCGAAGATGTCATCGATGCGAGGTAATGGGTACTTATTCTTCACAGTGACCTTGTTGAGCTCCTGATAATCCATGCACATCCTTCTCGATCCATCCTTCTTCTTGACCAACAGAACATGTGCACCCCAGGGAGACACGTTGGGTTGGATGAATCCTTTCTGCAACAGGTCGTCCAACTGCTACCGTAGCTCTTCAAGTTCTGCAGGAGCCATACAGTAAAGCACCTTCGAGATCGGTTGAGTATTCGACATCAGATCGATGCTAAATTCCAGAGCTTGGTCAGGCAGCAATCCAGAAATATCCTCCGAAAATACATCTTCGAAATCTCAAACCACTGCAGGCTTCTCCGGTTTGATTTGCATGTATGCAACGATCGCCTCGTTTAGCCGGGCCTGAAATTTAATAGGTCCGACTACCACAGATGAATTAGAACACCGAATGGTAGGGAATCTCAAATACTACTTTCTTCTTGTGACAGGCGATAGTAGCATAGAAAGTTCTTAACCAATCCATGCCAAGAATCGTATCAAAGTTAGGTATGTCCAGGACCATGAAATCTGTATACAGCTCATGTCCACAAATCACTAAAGGACATTATATGCATCACAAAGAAACACTCACCACTCCACTTCCAGTAATGATATTTCATCTTTTGGGAAGTGGGTAGGTGGGTATCGAGTGATTGCCCACGAAATTCTGGATAAGATACACATTGAAGCTCTGAAATCAAATAGGGTCAGAGCAGGGTAGGAAGCCACTAAGATGACATCTAAGATGATAATAACTAAATCTTAGCAAGGGTATAACTAACAAGCATGAATATAAAAGCAATATGAAATACTGGATCTAGATGTTACCTGTGATCACTTCATCCTCAGCCTCAGCTTCAGCAGCTGTCATAGTGAGCACCAGATGTTTCGGCTGATTGGCCTACTGATAGGCTCAGTTCTGTGGAATTAGAGGTGGTCCATGTTGAGCAGGTCCAGGCGCACTCTGCTGAACATGTCCAGGTGATCCTCACTGAACAGGTCCAGGTACTCCAGCAGGTGCTCGACGATCCTTGTTGTGGGGTCAGTCTCTCGCAGCATGGACAGATGCTCTGCAGATCAGGCATTGATTCAGCATCTGCCTACAATCCTTCTTCTGATGTCCGGTCTTGCCACAGAAGAAACAAGTCAGCTGTGATCGATTGATAGAAGTAGCTGGCCTCTTAAACTGTGTGGTATGGCGAGGTCGAAAATTGCCCTTAGGCACGATCCTAGATGGCTCTATGGAACGCTTACTTTCTCCAGCTTGTGGTCCCACTGGAAGTCTCGCCACGACTTCATGGCTCCGGGCAGCATCCAATACATCCTGAAGGGTCGTCAGTTTCACCGAGGTCATCGAGGCTTGAACTTTGGGATTCAGGTCTTGGCAAAACTAAAATGCACAATCCTCTGGATCCTCGACCATGTGGGGGTGCAAAGAGGCTGAGCATAGAAAACTCAGCCTCATACTCATCAATGGTCCTATCTCCTTGGACCAAATTGGCAAAGTGCTGTTGAAGCTCTCGTTTGGACATTTTGGAAAAATATTTGGCGTTGAACCTTTCTCGAAACATGCCCCTAGAGATAGGCTTGACCAAACGTCTTTCTTCTAGTTGCCACCAGCTCCTGGCATTATTAGTCAGCTGGATCTTCGTAACATCAACCCATCTAGCCTGAGAGATACGAGCAGCACTCAACTTGTCTTCAGTCCCTTGGGCACACTCTTCAGCATATAGAGGCCCTTCTTTTTTGGAGAAGCTCTTGGGTTGCAACTCATGAAATTACTTAACTCCGGGCTCAGCTCGAGAGGGTGGTGGTGCAATCGGAGCAGGTTGTTGACCTTGCTGAATCAGCTGCTGCTAGATCTCCAACATGCCTATCATAACTTCGGAAGAGTTTATTGATATCGGAAGTACCACTTCAGCCTGCTCCATTCCCGTACCTGGTATTGTGTCCTCCTGTCATGCTGAAACAAGAAACTTGAGTAAATTTTGTGCACGAGTTAAATCTGGACGTTTTGGCTAATAATAGTACTTCTATTGTTCTAAAGTTTGCATAATACATGACCTGCATGGGCCACCACAAAAACCTGTCATGCCCCGCTTCCATAATACTTGGGAGCAAGGATGCGAGCGGGTCCGCATGGGCTAAAGTGGTGAGGCTCAAGGCCAATAAGCGTCTATGATTGAACCAATTACTGGAACTTGCATGCATTCAAAAACAACATGAATAATTTTAAATTTAATGCCAACATCCAGAGATAAGTACACAAAAGTAATAAGGCCAAAAACATGGCCAACAACAGAGAGTTCAACAAAAGATGGGTACACACCCTACAACAGAAATGCAGTAAGAGAAATCCTAAGTGGCAGCAGTCAAAGCTCAGCGACTAGTCCTCAGCGGGGGAAACTCCTAGATCAACGTACTCCTTGTCCAATACGTCAGTCTGATCAAGCAGCTCATCCTCCAGGTACTCTGTCTCGTGACCTGACATACATTTTAAACAACATGGAAATGTATGTCAGCAAGGGTCTGACAAGCAATAGTTAGAAATGGGACCCTTGGCAAGATGGCAGTTATAACATTTAATGACCGGATGAACAATTAACAGTTCTAAACAATATGAACAGGAATGACATCAGCATGGCAGATCTAAGATAAGTAAAGCAACAACAATTTTACATGTTAGGCATTTTAAGATGGCAGTTTTCAAGTGGCTTTATATAAAATAACAACTTATATATATATATATATATATATATATATATATATATATATATATATATATATATATATATATATATATATATATATATATATATATATATATATATATATATAGTGATCTTCGGGTGCGAAAAAACCCGTGCGAAAGCCGTACGAAAACATTTTTTTTATTTTTTTGAAATTTTTTTCAAAATTTTTTTTTGATGTTTAATCCATACAATTATATACCCCAGGGAAAATAATGGGTGAACCCGTTGGGGATTAGAGCACACATCCACCCGTTACAAATTTAACGGTCTCAAAACGTGCGAATTTGATGAAATTCCTTGATTGAAGACCAAATGACATTATTTCTCAACCATTATTTTTTGAGGGGGGGGTATAACAACATATAATGAGGGTGGAAAAAAGAGTTTTTGAAAAAAAATTCAAAAAAAGATAAAAACATTTTCGCACCGTGCGAAATGTTCTCATTTAAAAATTTTCATAAATATATAATAACATTAGCTGATTGTATAAAAATCAAGTAGTTAGTAGAACTCACAGTTGTATGGGTTTCTCTTCGTTGCTTGCAGGTAGGAGGCGACAACTGGATGGCGTCGAAGGCTGCAGCAACGATGGCGCACTAGAGGTGGCGTGACGTCGAGGCTGACGTGTTGCTGCTGCGGGTTTGTCGAAGATGTCGTGAGGGGGTGTGGGTTGTTGAGTCGAGGGAGGAAATTCGTTGCGGGAGGATGAAGGCGGGGCTGTTTTTGTAAGGGCTGGTCGGTGTTTGGGGTTGGAGATGGTTGCAGGAATGTCGTCGAGGAAAGGAAGTCGGATGGGTGGTCGAGGTTGGCGTTGGAAGGGTTGTTCGGAGGTTGAGGGCAATGCGGTGAGTTTGGCAGTTGGCGGGGAGGAGAAGGAGGGAGGAGGCTTGGGAGGAGGGACTCGTGAGGCGCGGGAAGCGGGGTTGTGACGTCGGAGGGTACAGGAAGAAGAAGGAGACGACGAGTTGGAACGGTGGTGGCACGTGGTAATCGGAGGTGAGGGAGGCGTAGGCGCTATCGAAGGTTGCGATAGGAGGCGGTGTCGAGCTGGAGGTGGTCGGAGGTCGTGAGGAAGGCGGTGGATTTTGGGGGGCTGATGAAAGAAGTTCGGATGAGCTCGTGACACTGGGCGGGGGTATGAACATCTAAGCGAAGGTGTTGCTGCGGTTCGATGGGATGGAACGGCGGGAGTGTGCTAGGTTTTGAAGAAGAAGAAGAAGAAGGGGAGAAGAGGACGTCGAACGTGCGGCAGTTGCAGAGGTCGGGCGTGCATGGGTTGTTGCATGGATGAGACTGACGGGGTGTGGGTGCAGTTGCATGGGGGTGAGGGATGTGGGGTTTGTTTGGATCCCTTGCATGGGATTGTGGAGAGAGAGAGAGAGAGAGAGAGAGAGAGAGAGAGAGAGAGAGAGTGGGGTGATGACTTGAGCTGGGTAGGGTTAGTTATGATATGGCTCGGGATTAACTGCAGGTGAGGGTTACTCTGGATTTGATAAGATCTCGATTTTTCTTTTTTAATGGTAAATTCGGTTTATTTAAATAAATATAAGTTTAAGAAATTAATTAGGAGGTATTAATATTGTTTGAAAATATATTAGGTTTATTACAATTTTGCCCCTCGACTTGGGGTTGCCCGAAAATTATAAGGAACATACCGGAGTGACCGTGCAATCATGAGGATCGTGAATACGGGGTCCGATCACGAGTCCGAGCTAAGGAAAAATAATAAAAAAATCAAAGTGCCAAAATACACACAATCCAATACTTCAAAGAGATACGTACGAAATACGTAGACAGAACGTGGCCGTTACATCCTCATGTTCTCTGGCAGACTCGTTAATGTGTCAACGGCTTCTTTCTCCTCCTTTGTCAGAGGCTTATCCTTGGCATGGTCTAAGTCAGGGGCACCCCAGCTGGTGCAGAAGCTTGCCTCTCCTTGGAAGACCACAAACACGAACTCCTCTTTCCATTTGGGATTAGGGGAGGGAATGTCGTCAAACAGCTTCTTGCCTCGACGGGCCGTTATCATGTACCAACCCGGAGTCTTGAGGGGAGGGATCGAGAAGAAGTTATTGAACAGTCTTAGGGACGGTTCAATCCCTTTCATCATGAACGAGCTATAAAGCCCATCAACATGCCAATGGTGATCGACATCAACTGGCAGAGGGAAATATTCAAAGTGCACAAGAAGTATCACATGAAGGAATGCACAAGGAATCGAAGCCCTCGTTAGAAGGCTTTGACATATACCCCAACCTCCCGATCATTGGGACGATGGTTCCTCTCGTCCCTCCCTAGCACCCGGATCTAATAATGAAGGCGGACGTAGTTTCTTTGATGCTCAGTGATCTGGTCGGCTCTGACTTTGGACCTCAGGTTCGCAATCAGGCCAGGCTCCATAGCCCCCTCCTAATTTTTCTACACGATAGTGACCAAGCTCTTCTCAGAGGCGGGGACAAAAGACGAAGCCATTTCTTTCGAAAGAAGAAAATCTAAATCAAGGAAGATGAAGTAGATATCTTCGAATTCTGTCGCTGGAACCATCTTATATCGACAAGGTAACAACCGCATGATGAAACACGCTCGAAGGTCCAAAGACTCTGAGCGTTGCGGATTTTGGACTGTCTAATCATCCGAATCGGCGAGGCGGACGTTTTGTCGCCTTAAACTTGAGTGCTAATTTCTCGACTGCTGCGCCCTATTAATGCGATGTAACGTCGCTTGACTTCAATAGGCAAACCCTTTGAGGTCGTGCGACGTGGGTCATTGTTGAATCATTGGACCGGCACTCGAGATGACTCGACTGACGGATGACTAAGGCCTGTGGGGCCCACAAAAGAAGCCCGATATCGACTAGGTCAAAGCTCACTGGCCAGTCGACCTTTGTATTTCTCTCACTCGAACGTGTGATTAAAGACGAGCCCATGATTAGCAGGAACGTGGGCAACATTCACTCCTATTAACGGGGGAGGATCGTGGAACCATGAGGGGGGACCGTTATCTCCCCAACGTCACTAAAGAGATCAAAGGGGTCTATAAATACGGTAAGGTTCCAATTCCCAAGGTACGAGATGGAAGACATAGATTCTACTCTTTTAGCTTAAAATTCTTCCACTAAAGAGCTTACGACGTCAGATCTGAGACGAACCTCCATGGGTCGATCTCAGCTGCTGCAAGCTCCCTCTCTTCATTAGGTTCCCGTACTAACTTATGCATCGGAGGGGATTTGGGTCGGGACCCAGATCCGATTCCCCCCTGTGTTCCTTTGTGGTGTAGATCTTCGAGCCTCAATCTTATGCGAAGGTCGTTTTCAGGCTTCCCAACCTCGACCCGTCGACGTACAAGCTACTCGAGGGTCGATCGTGCACCGAATCTCAATCAATATCCATCATCCGATCTTGGTTCTACCAACCTAGGGTCCCACCTCACTCGCTGACGAGGCTCCGACTCAGCACGAAGGGTCTACGCCAGCTTGACAACTGTCTCAGTTATTTTTGGCCTTAACACTTTCAAATTTGGAAGCAAATCAACGTAAGTATATGAAGCATTATTCTCACATGGCATTAGCAACTTGGAGGTAGTATTAACAAAGATCTTGGCATATTCATATGAACCTAGTAAACATACTAGTATAATTATGCTAGGCTTAAAATCATTATAACTCACTAATCATAATTACTAACATGATTTTGGCACTTTACTAACATAACACAACATCATGTAATTAGGCAATTAACTAACATGACATGTCGATCTAAGAAACTAGAGGGCAATTTAGCTTACTAACATGGAGGAGAATTATAACATGCAAGTGTCTACACTTAACCTATTAACATGAAAGCAATTAGACATTAAACTTTGGAACTACCTTGAAATCCATTTGCAACAAGAAGCATGGTACTAAATTAAATCAAGAACCTGGAACAATTTGGTCTAAATTAACATGACCTAATTTTTACACATAACTTCTATATTACTCTAACTTAGACTAAAACCAACCCTAAAATTAAACCCTACTATGATGCTAGAAAGACTTACCTCAAAAAGTCCTCCTAATTTTTCTTTGGCTCTTCTTCACCTTGAAGGACTTTAAGCTTCTTCTTCCCACAAGCTCCTTCTTCTCTTCCAAGATTTTCTCTTCAACTCCAAGCTCCAAAAGTCTTGAGAAAAAGGTGAACTTTAGGTCAATAAATGTGGTAGAATTTGACTAAAGAAGCACAGAAGGGTGTGATGGTGATCTAGGAGGTGTGTGGGAATGAAGAGAAGGTGGTTTGGTGGTTGAGTGGTGGTGCAAAAGGGGAGAAAGGGGCTGTTTTTGGTTCGGCTAGTTTTGTTGGGGGGGTGTGAGATTTTGGCCTTTTTTTCTTTCTCCTTTTTTCTTTTCTCAAAATTTTCACTTTTTAAATCCCATTTACAATCCTTATCACCCCTCTTTTCCCTCTAGGTTTGACATGTGGATAGGGTTTAGGTGAAGTTTAAGCATGTCATGACACATATTAGGGTTAGGTGGCTACTTATGGCTTTTTATAGGATTTTGATTTTAATTAAATAGAAATACATGAATTAATACTTAGTACATTACATTATACAAGTATACGCTTATGTATACTCCATTTAATAATTCCAAAGGATTCTATGAAATTCCTAAAAATTAAATTTAATACCACAAGAATTAAAGAAAATTATTCCAAGCCTGCCGAAAATTTATACGTGTATTATGCGCCCATGAAAATGTATTAATACACGTATCTGAAATTTGGGGCCATTACAATGCCCGCTAAATTTTTGTTCTTTTAAATTGCGAAGTGGAATATTATTGTTATGAATAAACTCTCTTGTATTATTCCAAGGGCAATAGCCCGATATATATAGAGTACAGGGAATGATAAATAAGCACAGAAGACCCTATACAAAGGGACATATACATCTAACACCCCCCCTCAAACTCATGGTGGATCAACAACACTGAGTTTGGAAAGATAGAAACTGTGCTGTGCTCTGGTCTGGGCCTTTGTGAAGAAATCCGCGAGCTGATACTCAGAAGGCACATACTGTAGAGCAATAACCCCATCCCGTACCTGTGAGCGCGTAAAAGAGGCGTCCACACCAATGTGTTTGGTGAGCTCATGCTTCACCGGGTCACGAGCAATACTGATGGCACCGGTACTGTCAGACAACAAAGGAGTAGGTGTGGAAATAGACACGCCAAAATCCGCAAGTAACCAGCGTAGCCAAATAACCTCTGCTGTCAACAAGGCCATATCACGCAACTCAGCCTCTGCACTCGATCGAGAAACCGCCTGCTGCTTCTTGGTCTTCCAAGTGATGAGAGAGCCACCCAGGAAGACGCAATAGGCAGAAAGAGACCGACGATCAGAAGGATCACTGGCCCAAGTCGCATCAGAGTAACCATGGAGCTGTAAAGGGCCAGACTGTGGAAAGAATAATCGACGGTGGCTGGTCCCGCGCAGGTAACGCATGACACGAAGAAGGTGGCTGTAGTGAAGCTGAGTAGGTGCAGAAACAAACTGGCTCAGGACGTGCACGGAATATGAAATATCTGGCCGAGTGATCCCAAGATAGACCAGACTGCCAACAAGATGGCGATAACGAGTGGGGTCCGGAAGAGGCTCACCGTCAGTAGAGCAAAGATGTAGATTCAGCTCCATCGGTGTATCAGCGATACGCTGATCAACAAGAGAAGCCCGATCAAGAAGATCCTGAATATACTTCTCCTGAGAGAGATAGTAGCCATCAGGTGTGGAGGAAACCTCAATCCCCAGAAAGTAACGAAGAGGGCCAAGATCTGTCATAAGAAACTGCTCGCTCAGCCGTGCTTTCACAAAAGCAATAAACTGGGGATCATCTCCAGTGATAATCATATCATCCACATACAAAAGGAGAAGCGTCCGACCACGAGATGAAGTATGAACAAAGAGAGCAGGATCATGATCACTCGCAATAAAACCAGCAGCAGTGACGACAGAAGAGAACCGCTGGAACCAAGCACGGGGAGCCTGTCGAAGACCATATAGAGAGCGACGAAGGCGACAAACCATGCCCTCGGGGACAGAATAACCAGGTGGAGGTCGCATATAAACCTCCTCATCAAGAACTCCATTGAGAAAGGCATTCTTGACATCAAGCTGGGAGATAGTCCATGAACGAACAGCAGCAACAGCAATAAGACTGCGAACAGTAGTCATATGAGCAACAGGGGCAAATGTCTCCTCAAAATCTATCCCATGCTCCTGCTGAAAACCGCGCGCTACAAGACGAGCCTTGTAGCACTCCAGAGTACCATCAGATCTGGTCTTGACCTTATAAACCCACTTGCACGTGATAGGATGAACACGGGCAGGCAGGGGTACAAGATCCCACGTACTAGTACGCTCAAGGGCAGCAAGTTCCTCTGCTATAGCATGCTGCCACTCCTGGTGAGCAGCGGCATCTCGATAAGAGGTTGGCTCGGCAAGAATAGCACCCAGAGAAGTAAACCGACCAGGAGGGCGTAGTGACTCACGATCACGAAGGTGGTAACGAGGAGGGTCACTGGAGGAAGAGGGCAACTCAGGAGGGTCACTGGTGATGGAGGGCATCTCATGAGAAGGCACTGCAGGAGGATCCTCGACTCGCTGACGACGAGTGTAGTGAAGAGGAAAGGGAGGAACATGTCCTGGGGGTAGGTGCAGAGGTGACCGGAGGCACAGGGGGGACTGGTGGTGGAGCAGAGGGCAGAGGTGATGGAGATATGGGTGGTGGAATGGTGGATAGTGGACTATCAGGAAAAGTGAGAAACAAAAGAGGCTCAATAATAGAAGCCAGACTGGAAGATGAAGAAGGACAAGGGAAGAAGGGACAAGACTCATCAAAAATCACATCACGAGAAATCCGCATCCGTCGAGCTACAGGATCCCAACACTGATATCCCTTGTGCACAGCACTATAGCCAAGAAAGACACACTCAGCAGACTGGGCTGTCAACTTGGTACGCTCACGAGGGGCCAACAAGACATAGCAAACACAACCAAAAAGTCGGAGCTCAGGATAGGAAGGCAGATCTGGAGGTGGTGTAGGAAGACGCTCAAGTGGAATCGCACCCTGAAGAGGAGAGGATGGCTGCATATTGCTGAGATATGTAGAAGTAGATACAGCCTCAGCGCAAAACTGAGGGGGAACAGAGGAAGCAATCATAAGGGCACGAGCAGTCTCAAGTAAATGACGATGCTTGCGCTCAGCAACGCCATTCTGGGCATGAGCACCAGGACAGGAAAACTGTGAGAGAGTGCCCTGGGTATCAAGAAAGGCACGAAGGTGCCGAGATAAGTATTCTCCAGCAGAGTCAGCACGAAGAACCCGAATGGGAGTGCTATACTGTGTACGGATCATGGTAGCAAAAGATTTATAGATAGACAAAACCTCAGTACGAGAGGACATAAAGTATATCCAAGTGTAGCGAGAAAAATCATCTATAAATATAATATAGTAGCGATGACCCCCTTTCGAAACGAAGGGGGCCGGACCCCATACATCTGAGTGAACAAGATCAAAAGGACGCTGGGAGACAGACTCACTAGTAGGATAAGGTAGCTGTAACTGTTTGCCAAGTTTGTAGCCCATATAGTCTAAAGACATATCACCAGAGACAGACCCTAATAAACCTCTACGAACCAAAGAAGAAAGACGCGAGCCACAGAGATGTCCTAAGCGATGATGCCACTGGGCAAACGAACCGGTGGAGGATGCAGCAGCGGCGGAGGCAATAGTGGGGATGGGAGGACTGGCAGAGGCAGCGGAAGGAAGATGACGCCAGTCAAGCTCCCAAAGACGCGGAGAATCATGCCTGCGGGGGCCAGAACCAATTAGAGTGCCCATGCGACGATCCTGGATAGTACAAGAGTCAAAATCTAGAATAACACGACATCCATGATCAGTAAGTTGGCCTGCCGACATAAGCTGCATGGTGAGTTTTGGAACAAGAGACACAGCAGGAACATGAAAAGTGGGACTTGAAAGTGTGCCTAGTCCAGTAACGGAAAGTGGGGTGCCATCTGCAGTGAGAACAGTGACAGAGCGGGAGGGAGTACTAATGGAACGTAAAGTGGTAGGGTCAGGAGTCATATGAAATGAAGCACCAGAGTCAAGGATCCAAGGAGAGGTACCTGAGGTGGTGGAAGATGGTGTCGCAGGACCTGGAGGCTGACTGGCAGAAGAAGCAGAGCCTGATGCCCCAGAAGCAGACATCCGATGAAATAACGTGAGAAGCTCCTGCTCAGTATCAGATGGGGTAGAGCTATTCTGAGAAGTGAAACCCCTCGTGTCAGTCTCCTTCTTCCTCTTGGCAGCAGCCTGATCCCTCTGCTTCTTGTGACACTGCGCCTCCACATGTCTGTCTCGGTGGCAGTAGGTGCAGCGTCTGGTGTCGCCTCGCACGGGTGCTGTAGCAGAAGGCAGAACTGGTGTGATAGGAGCAGAAGAGGCAGGAGCACGGGTCGCCAAAACCGAAGCAGGGGGTGCTAAAAGACCAGCAGTACGAAGACGAGTCTCCTCAGTACGAATAGCAGCAAGAACCTCTAAGAACGTCACGCGTGGGTGACGGGCAAGTAGCTGGGCACGTATCTGCTCGAACTCTGGGCGAAGTCGGGTCAAAAAGTCATAGACCCGACGAAGCTGCAGGTGGGAGTGCTGATGCTGGCAACACTGGCAGATATGACAGATCGCTGGTCCCAAAGAGTCGAGCTGACGCCAGATAGAAGATATCTGTGCATAGAACGCATCGACCGTGGCATCACCCTGCTGAAGAGCCTGCTCCTGTCTGACGACAGCAAGGTAGAGGGAGTCACCGGTAGGCTCATAGTGAGAGCGAAGATGATCCCACATCAGCTGAGACGTCGCCAAGCTCACAATGTCTCCAGTCAGGGACACATCAATGCTAGCGATGAGGATGTTGGCGGCACGAGCATCGTCATCACACCACCGCCGATAGAGAACATCCTGAGAGGAATAAGCAGCAACAGCAGTCGCATACGCATCGGTTGCCGCCTTCTTGGCGGTGTCATCAGCAGTGGGGGGGAGTGGTGTCTCGCTGGGAAGCACCGGTCGCGGTGGGCAAGGACGATCGCCGGTGAGAAGGTCCCAAAGGCGCTGACTGCGCATATGGAGACGAATGTGCGGTACCCACTCCTTAAAATTAAGGACATCAAAAATCAGCGAACACCGAGGGATAGCAACATGATGATGATGATGAGGTAGATCCGTAGGAGACGCCATACGAAGAGATCAGATCCGTGCGCGCGCAGGCAGGGGGGAAGATCCGTGCTACAGAACCCGTGCGCGCAGAAGCCGGGGGGGTGAAGGGGGGGCGCAGAAGGCAGGGGGGTGTTTGACCCGAGATATGAGCAGGCGGGCAGGAGACCTCCGAGATCCGTGGTGCGCAGGGATCAGCAGCGCAGATCCGTGATCCGAAGGGTCGTGGGGGGCGAAGGGGCGAAAACCGCCGAGATCCGTGCGCAGGCGATTTTCGCAGGCGGGAGCCGTAGTTGAAGGGGGGCGATCGTCGCGATCGTTGCAGGCGATCGTCGCGATCGTTGCAGGGGGGCGATCGTTGAAGGGGGGGCGATCGTCGCGATCGGTCCAGGCGATCGTTGAGGGGGGGCGTCGTTGAGGGGGGGGGGGGGCGTCGTTGAGGGGGGGGGGGCGATCGTCGCGATCGTTGCAGACGATCGTCGCGATCGTTGCAGGCGATCGTCGCGATCATTAAAGGGGGGGTGATCGTTGCAGGCGATCGTTGCAGGCGATTTTCGCAGATTCGGCGCGTCGCAGGCGGAGCCGTCGCAGGCGATCGTTGCAGGCGGAGGGGGGCGTGACAGCGACACAGAGTCGCAGACGAGGCGAGTGATCGTTGCCGAGGAGGGCGCATGGACTCGGATGTCGTGACTCACGGCGGCGGCTCTGTGTTTGGATTTTAGTGGGAGGGGCTAGGGTTTGGATTCTTGCGGGAGAGAGAAAGAGACGGCTAGGGTTTAGGTTAAACCTAGCTCTGATACCATGTTAGGAATAAACTCTCTTGTATTATTCCAAGGGCAATAGCCCGATATATATAGAGTACAGGGAATGGTAAATAAGCACAGAAGACCCTATACAAAGGGACATATA